>JAANSM010000449.1:0-28530 GCA_036850725.1 Orchesella villosa | reverse complement strand
TAATGAAATGAAAAAATGAAAGGGAAAGGAGTTCATTTGTGAATGTACAATATAAATCTAATTGCATTTCAATTTCATGCCGATGCCAACTCTCAACTGGCTATGCGGCTATGTATTTGACTGACTGTAATTTGTACAGATATTAGATATAAATGTTATCAGCTAAAATTTTTAATGAACGATTTGACGAAAACCGATGAACGATATTGATTTCAGCTTCAGCATCTAAAACCTACCACAAACCACAACCAATTAATAGCTCAGTCATGCTCAAACTAGATATACTCGATACTCTACCTGATACTTAATCAAATTGAATGAAAATCCTCAGCCCAGCTACTAACAACTAAACAGTTATTTTAGTTATTTATGGTTCGTCACAGTCATAAATATAACTGGTCATATAATCACGTATTCGTTTATGATGAAACAGCATGCAGCATTTGCTTCAGTTTTGGTTTGTTTTTAAGCGTTATTAATGTTTCTAAATCACATTTTTGCAAGCTTACCTGTGCAGTTTGCAAGTTTGTGCGGTTATCGCTTTATAAAAAAATAATCTAAATCTAAGGACAGAACGCAAAGGAAAGGACTTTCTTTCCAAACGATATTATAGGTTCCTACTTTTAATTCTAGCATTCCATGTCTTGTCCTTACACCTTAATTTTCTAAAAATGATCGCTTTTTGGAATTTTTGAAATCTAAGAATGCAGAATACAAATAATCATAAACATGCCTCCACGAGAAAACGAGCTTCTGTTTTATAGGTATGGTTAAAAATTACGTATATTCATGTATTAGCATCAGGCACATTCAACATTAGTGATTAGTATTCATTACCGTTATTTAAATTCTACCAACAGGAATGAGATAAGGATCGATTGGTGATTGGGCTGGTTTTGGAATTTGGAAGAATGCATACTATGTAGTACATTAAAAAGTACATACTATGTAGTTTTTACTGTTTTACAGGAATATTAAAAATCATAATCTTGGTAGAGTAATTTTGAATTCTAGTAATTCATTCATGATTCATTATTTGATTTTTGATTATTCTTCCTACCACCTACGTATATCCAAAATTCCAATAATGTCAACTATAGATTTTATTGTATACAACTGAGTGACAGAATTCCGTCCTTCCTTTCCTACCGTTGCGTTTGCGTTGTTGGTTTTATGCCTTACCATTTACCAATGATGATGTTGGGTAAAGCAAAACAGAGCGGCGAAGTCACAATCACGTTGTTTTCCGGATTGCATCAGGTCTGATCATTCTTATGTATCGTATGAGTACTTTTTACCACATGAGTATTATGTAATAGCTAACATTCTCCGGAAAACATCAACAATTTTGAGGACATGTGTTTGTGTACGTGAGCTTGCAAGTCTTGTTCGATATTTGCTAATCTATCAGGTATCATGAAAGTGTGACGACACACTATACATATACTAAAACTAATGATCATAATCAATTCAAAATGCATTTGGCATTGCTTCCCGGTGCGGTGCCCATAAAAATTATCATTATCAGACCATGTAATTGAGATTGATTTGGTGGAGGTTGTTTAAGTTTGTTTGGTTATGTTGCAGTAAAATCCCTCGAGCTTGATTTGAGTTACATAGTTTAGTATTGTGTTTTATCCAGAAACTTGTTAACAAGTTTAACCATGCTAAGGCAATGTCTTGCCAACCTTATCAACAAGGGTTTCCACTTAAAAGGGTTAAGTTTGTTTGGTTATGTTGCAGTAAAATCCCTCGAGCTTGATTTGATTTACATAGTTTAGTATACGTGTATCCATGTAGAAATAAATTCTTGACTGATGTTATCCGCACCGAATTATCCAGCAAATTGGCAGCATTCCTTGTGTAAATGCAAGCAGACGAGGACGAGAGAATTAAAAGTCTCCAAACACCAAAAGATAGATACTACTGGGTGATCACTTTGTTACAAGCAGAACACATTTAAAAGTGAGTTTAAAAATTTTTCAATTGGATTGTCCCATAACCAGTTAAATTGTACAAACAAGCAAGACACATTGCAACTTATGCAGTCAATGGTTTCGTACGCTTATCTTGAATTTTGTTACTTGCAAATTCTTGTTATATTTGCTAGCAATCAAGTACGAGTAAGTTGTTCTAAAATGATTCCTAAATGCTCTTGCTAAAGTATGTTACTTGCTCGAATGTCATAAGGTTGGTAATTTGAATTAGAAGAGTGGAATACATATGAATTTCAATTTGATTTTGATAAAACTACTGACTGTCTGACCTTTGGATTATTCGGTTGCATATTGCAGTACTGCTGACTGCACTGACTGTATTGTTATCTAAGACCAGAGATCGGCAGATCAATGGCTTCAGACACAAGAAAAGGTGAAGATGACAAGCGGTTCAGAATAACGCCTACCCAGCAAATGTTGTCATCATGTACCGGGGCCATCCTTACTTCCATTTTAGGTAATTCCTTTATTGAATTTTCCTTCCCCTTAATTTATACCAAAATATCAAATCAAACTTCAAGAGAAAGTTAATATATTCTAATACTATGATGTGTTTACTGTAATAGTTACTCCATTAGATGTAATAAAAATTAGACTGCAGAGTTCAACAGAAGGCGCTTTTGTCGAATAAATGCTTCGTGTATTGTAACGGACTGATGGACCACATTTGTCATTGTGTTAATGGTCATCTAAATGCTTGGGTCAAGCGACCAGGCCATTTCACGTCGACAATAGTAACTTTTACAAATAATTTTTGTTTTTTTTTCTCTCGAAACAATATAGTTTTTATTGTAGTAATTAAAACTAATTTGCTTTTAGGATGCCTTCCATAAGATAGTTAGAAATGAAGGTGTGACATCACTTTGGAGTGGCTTGCCACCAACTTTAATTATGGCTTGTACCTGCTACCATAGTTTATTTTGTAACATACGAGCAACTAAGAGTTGGAATGATTGATCGTTACCAGTCAACCACAGGAAAAGCAGAGTACCCCGTGTATATTCCCTTGTTAGCAGGTGGTCTAGCAAGATTATGGGCTGTAACGGTTGTGAATCCTCTGGAACTAATTAGAACTAAGATGCAGTCCAAACGGCTTTCCTACAAAGGTAAGTAAATGATCAAAAGTTTAGCAGTCGGCAAAGCCTGACACGAAAAGTTTTAAGGTAAAACTCTGTATATAATTTGTAACTAAGATTGCTTGGTTTGTATTCATCCGATAAAAATTTAGAATTGACACGTGCGTGTGCAGATCTTTATGAAGCCAGAGGTGTCAGAGGGTTTTGGATGGGTTATATTCCAAGCATATCCCGAGATGTCCCCTTTTCAGGTTTACATTTTATGAATTTTTTAAACACATCTGCCTATAATATTAAAAACTTACTTATCTCTGGTTTTAACATTTGTGATTGTTAGCAGTATTACTGGAGGTGTAATTTTTGTGTACTTGCAGCAATTTACTGGGGTTGTTATGAAGCACAGAAAAAACTTTTGGGATATCAGCAAGAAACGCCCATTGCTTTTAGTTTTGCAGCAGGAGCGGTTGCCGGCTCGGTTAGATTTTCAAATTACATAAAATATCAAACCGTATTTCATTCTGAGATTCGGTATTTGAGGGGTTTTTATTAATTTGTAGATCGCTGGAACTATAACATTACCTTTTGATGTTGTGAAAACTCATAAACAGATTGAAATGGGCGAGGCAGACTTTAAAGTCAAAGGTAATAATACTATTAAGTGATCGAAATTGATTCACAGAGATTTGATGTCACTAATTCTTATATCGGATCAACTTGAAGGGAAAAAGTTAACAACTACCGGAGACATAGTAAAGCGAATATACAGTCAAACTGGTATACACGGATTATTCACCGGATTCGTGCCTCGGATAATCAAGGTTGCTCCAGCATGTGCCATTATGATATCAACGTACGAGTACGGGAAGTCCTTCTTCATGAAATATAATCGTAGAAAACATGATAAACAATACGGTGCTCGCTCAGATGATTGATAGAAAACTATTGATCATAAAATATCAAAGATTCCATTAGATGTATACATAGTACATTATACTTTACTATAAACTACAGAAATAAGCTTAAAAAAACAAGTGCTTTAAAAAAGTTGCATAAAGTTTCACTAATTACAGTACTTTTCACCTGGTTATCGAAGCATTTTTTAACCTTACTACTACTATGTAAGCATATTAATTTCCACGCTGCACTATATGGAGCAATGCAACTTTTCTCATCTCCGTCTTTTCTGTTTCTTAAATGGGATAACGGCGAAGTCAGAACATGGAGGGGATCTTTTTCTTGATGCGCTGAGTTTGTTGTATTAACGCGTCATCATCGTCAAATTTTAATGCATTAAAAATTGCGAGAAAGATGACTCCCAAAATAGTGTCTGAATCTTATCGACATTTCGCAACTTCGAATATGTACCAATCCTAACAGCAATCACATCGCCCCATACCCAAATTCATGATTTTCTCCTTACTGGAATTGATTGTGATTTACTAAATTTTCGTATGCCACATTCAGTTAGACAAATTATGTGCTACAACTGATACCAAATCAACACTCCGCGCAATACAATATATTCATAAGTTGCATAAACAATGAAATTGCATGACAGAGAATGTAAATTAGCAACCTGTCTGTTCGTGTTTTGATAAACAAACCGGACGGGGAGACAGGATAATAAGTCTAAAAATGTTGCTTTATCACGAGTACAATGAAATTGCATGACAGAGAATGTAAATTAGCAACCTGTCTGTTCGTGTTTTGATAAACAAACCGGACGGGGAGACAGGATAATAAGTCTAAAAATGTATACTGCGTTATCACGAGGAATCGTACGAGTACTACGAGACGACTGGAGACCCACACTCACTCCAATGTCGTGATTGTTAAAGGAGAATAGTGCCAAATTCATGGAAAATTAGAGCAAAAATGAGGCTGTCCATGAAATAAAATGATTTACCTAGAGGTATATTTTCGTGAAATGATTTCTCTCAAATGTTTCTTGTTTGATTGCAGTGTATCATGTATCATAAAAGATTCAGTTTCTCTGCAGAGACCAGGATAATTGAGGTGGCGAATGCTGTAGCTGCACTGTCTCCAGAACTCTTACTTTATCATGTACATAGGCGTCAAATTGTCGTCCATAATTCTTCAATTGCCGTAATAATAATCATTAGCATCAGGTTTTGTACACAACACTTCTCAATGCAAGTTGATTTTGCAGTGTTGTTGGTTTTTTTTCAAGCATTCAAAAGAGCAAAATAACACTCATTATTCAACTGTTAACTCTATACCAATTTTTATCATGCACGACAAAACAATGCATCGTCAGCAGTGGTTGTATGTATCTTTATATGTATTCCAAAAAGTAAATTGCATACGTCTCCGATTCTCCTCTACATAAAAAAGTGCATAAAAGTTGGTAAAGACGAAAGTGAAACTGGAACTGGTTGAACCTTTTCCTCCATTGTTTTTGCACACTTTTTTTAAACTTCTCATTTAGATAAAGCCTTGGGGGATGCATTGAAAATGAAAGTGGCCTTGCCCTTTTATGAAAATGTGCATAATTGTTTTTCGGTCATGTTTTTAAATTCATTTGTACACAAATATTTGTGAATATATAAATGATCAATGTATACTCTATATGGAAATTTTATTATAATGCTAATCTAAACGTCTTATGATACGTAATTGCGATTCTGTAATGTATGCAGATGTATGCAACAAAAGTAGGCAACTTTAACATTTTAAAGGAAGAGGAACGTGTAATTTGAATTCTGAACGAAGCCAAGTGCAATTCACATTTGCGGAACACCACCATTGACCATCAACCATACATGACGATAATAATTATTATGATAAATAGGATGAGGAGCCCAGTTACACGCTTCATTTGCAGTTTTGTTGTGAGTCTCCATTTCCATTACCACACACAGAAGAGAGACTGACCACCAACGTCCATTAGAAGGGTCGTTATCGAGTGATTGATGAGATGGACTAATGGCCAATAAAAATGTAATTTTCTCCGTGGAGGCTAAAAATATAGATTATCTCAGAGGATTCATACAAAGCAGCATTTTGCAAAACCATCTTCAACACATTCTACCGTAGGTAGTCAGTTGTCCAATCAACTTGTCTCCATTTTTGATCTGCATTGATTGCCACTAACCATTAAGCTATATTTATAATATGGTCTAGTCATAGTCGTTTTCGCAAACTTGAAACTTGTAGCCAGTGCAGGATTCCACATCATGTTACATCTTACATCTCGACAATTGATGCTCATTCATATCCATTACTTAAGAAATCGTGTATAATATAGTATCAAGAAAAGTGGTCTTAAATTGTCAAAATGTTGCAAAATGTCGAGTGGTTAAGAGAAATGCATAGCACATGCCAAACACCCAACCAAGCCATGCCGTGTGGGCTCGTGTGTATCATAGCATTTTCAAAATCATGTAACAAATGTCATGATGAAACGATTGGAATGTTGTAGCTGGGTTGACGTTATCTATGTCACGATTATCAGATTATCAAACCACCTAGTCAGACTTTATTATCTAGAGACGCTTAGCTTACATGCATTGCATTTATTTGCGAATGGCGACATAATACTAGATAATACTCTCATATCAAAATCACAACAATCAACAAAACTTCCAATTTGCTACCTTTATTTTGGTTGGAACTCATTAATTACTTGATTGGGGTTGTTTTGTGCTTATCATTTCCATTCTGTTGGGAATGTTGTAAATATTATTAAAGCGTATGAAGAAAAGTGATTTTTAACATAAAACATCGCTCCCCATAAGGCAATGATCCCAAGTCTCACCAAACGACAAACAAAAACATGGAGTAATATCCGCTATATTTCATGTCCACTTTTTCTCATCAGGTAAAACGAATCAGAATTATTCCGAACGAAACCAAATATAAGGGAAAATACAGGCAGTAAAAGGATGAACGTACATATGATTTTAAGCTAACGTTTAATCTTTATAATACCCTTGTTGGTACATGACACTTGTTGTGCGGATTCAGTAGATTTTCATTGTTTACATCTTACAAGCATTGTTAGAAAATAAAATACAACTCAACAAGATTCTTTTCTGTTGACAAGTACAAGGGCTAGGTAAGTTGACAATAGCATTTATGTATGTATTTGTAGAAGACCCTGAATACCCTTCAAAAGCGTTCTCCAACTTGAAAAGAGGAATTTTTATGAATGTAACTTGAACAAAGGAAAAAGGAACAAGAAGAAAGAGGATTTGATTTCATTCTTCTATTTCTACTCGTTTATGAACTAAGGTTGAAGGTATGTGTATAATATTGAATATGATGAGTGAATATGGAGCTCCACACTCCACAAGTCCACACACAAAAACAGTTTCCTTTTTTTTCATGCAACAGAACCATGAATTTTTACCTGGAAAGGTGTACGAAAAATGTGAGCCTGCATGCATGCAAGGATAGAGTGGTGGGTGATGGTTTATACACGCACATAAAAATATATTATATTCATATTATTATACCCCGTTCCCATTCGTAGGTTAGTTTTTTTCAGTTGCCGATGCACCGCATTTATGACGATATGAAACAATAATATACAAAATGCACATAAGGGTATCATCATATCATCGTATCGTCACAACTCACAGTAAATATTCCTCAACGTGTTGCTCTCCTATATTGCCCATGAGCTGTCTGGCATTATGGCATGGCCTGGCCTATGAAGCCAGGTCTTAATCTCAGTAGGTACTACACCTTTTTTGGCATCGAATGCACTTCTCTTCTCTGAAAAAATCATCATCATCACCAACCATCATCAGAGTCATGAAAAGCCCAAGTCAAGTTTTCAGTTCAGTTCAGTCAGTCAGTAAACCAGCGGATCCAGAGTGAGCTCAGTACAACCATTTACGCTCATTATCTCTCTGTATTTTCCGTCTTGATTGCTACTAACTTCATACGTTATATACTTCCAATGACTACTCCATCACCACAACTCTCCAAACAACAAGTTTTTTCTTGAATTTCTCCTGGCAAAGAAAAAAAATCAATATTTTTGTAGGAGGACAAAAAAAAGGGGAAAATGAGTTAGAGACGACGTGCGGAAAAAAATAACATGCAATCAAGAGGAGGATGCATCATCATCAATTCAATCCAAAACAGTACTTATATCATAAATGCATAGCATATAGTCTAGCTCATGATGATCATCATGATGACCAGCACCAGAAGAGAGTCTCAGCATCAGCAGATTCCCCAGTCTGACAACGACACTTTTTTCATTCATCTTCATTTCACCGTCAAGGCAGCGTGTTAGTGCACTCAGCTCAGAGTTACACAATTATTATAATATAAACACTTCATTCAGAAACCTAGCAAGGAAATGTATCATGTTGATTCGGTTCATTGACAAGTTGGGCTACTGTAAAATGTTTTAAGTGTTTCGTTAAGTGTAAACGTGTGGAGTGTATGATTTGTTGATAAAAGAGATTACGCAGACACTGTATACTGTTTATCATCAACTATATCACATTTTTGTCACTAGACGTGTGTTGTGTATGTGTGAATGTGTGTTAACTCACACGATGAATTTTTTACTAGATGGAAACATGCTTTCCACAAAATCTGTAAAGTTTTACAAAGTTAAACAAAGCAGGACATGTTGAAAGAAAATAATAATTATTCAAAAATGACCACGGCGTTGTTGGAATGTTACATATATTTGGCAGAAACTTCTATATATTAGCCAACCTGACAGTAAGTGCTGTGACACTTGAAAGGATATCAATATTGGCGATAGTGAGGATGACGCGCAAACCACAAAATATATATGATATGATAGTAAGACGTGTGTCAAAGTTCATACGATTTAATAGCTGAAATATAATACACAGATACACATAATTTACATATAACATAACGCTGTGACAAGGAGCATGACGAAGAGTGCAAGGGAAAAGGGGATAACGAGACGCTTGAGACGAAAAATGAGTGGTTTGGTTCGAAAACATTACTGGAAACTTTCTTAGAGAAATTTGTGGTTCTCGTGCGCTAAAATGTGAATAAGTTTCGATGAGCTATAATATTTATGTAGAATAGAATTACTTAGAGGTGTATGAATTTATGAAATGCGAATGAGTAAGACTAAGGAGAAAGCTTTGTGCAAACCGAAATCCTCTTCTGCATCATCAACCGTGCTGCTGTTGTAGAACAAAGCAAAAGTTGGAGAGAGTGCAGTATTGTGGTTCAGATCATGAACTTGCTGCCACATTTCCATCATTTCATCCTTATCCCCACAGTATTAGCCATGATCATGGTGTCTCGGGTGCATCCATTCCCATACACAGAGACAAAGTCGTGGATTCATCAAGTTCCCAATCATCTCTCCGTTAAGGTATGCCATTCAAATGCTGCTGCAAGCCGATATATAGGCTTGAAAAGATTCTAGAGCTCTCTTTCATTTTTGCTTAATTCATGTTGGCATCTTTTGCCATGATTATATGATTATGATTTGCTTTTATATGAATAATACTTTTGCAACTTATGATGTGCAACGCAACCGGCTTAGTATATATATGTATATGTGTATGTCCATTGCCCGTGCTAACTTCACTCCCATTTCAAGGATTTTAAAGGTTATACAATTAGTGGAAAAGATATAATATGTACAAACATTCATTAAAATTTGAAGTCTGTCTTGAGAGAAGTGATAAGATATGTTGCCTTATGCTTCCAGCGATTTTTACCTTTTATATGTGAAAATAACAATCTGTAGAAAAATCAATGTTTCAAACACGTCCATTTCCATATATATATATATATCTACGTTTTGGTTTTTTCCCGATTCCCAGACATGCCCAAGGCATTTATGCCAATATACAGCGGAGTAGAGTCCTCAAGTAATTAATGCTTTAAACAAAATAATTTTTCCACAATGTCAATCTCTCTCTCTCGCTGAGTATGTGTACAACGCACAGCAATGTGCCAAACGACGAAAGTTGTAGTTTCCTCGAAAAATGACTAGACCATATTATAATACAACATGGCACTTTTAGTTTCTATGTGTTGCCCTTGTTCTTTCACGATGATGATGATGGTGATGCTATTGTTTGCGATAAACACCAACGTGCAGAGCTGCTTCTGCTACAGCTACGACTGAAGGAACCGCAAATCAAAGCCGTCACTCATGAGGAAAAAATAGCTTGCGGTCACTGGACATGCACTCTAATTGCAATCCTTTTGCAACACCCATAAAGAAAGTAGTAAGGCAAGATGATGAACTCATTTTTTCTCAGGAGATGCTTTGTGATTGTTCATTTTGGAACTCCCGAAAACTGCAGCCATGCATTGTGCACGATACATATATTATACCTCTTGCTTTTGGCAATTACCAGGCATCACGTCACATAATTTGTGCTTCATAAGCATGAAGTACATAAGTTTATCAACCGGACTAACTTAAGCACCATTTTTATCTCAATGAGCTTGGGTTTCACAACTAAAATTGTACTGAATAAATTGAGGGCGCATTATGAATTTATGATTTTTGATTCCCAAGATAGTTCCTGTTTCTCCCTTGAGTGTATTTTAAGGAATTTTTGGTTTCCGTGTCCAAGTCGGTCAGCCACAAATGGGGTCTTTTGAAAATTGTACAAATTGAATTGTGTACCGTCCGACAAGAAAAGGTTGGACTCGAAACCTTTCCAATTCTAAATTCTTACATCTATCTATTATATTATCGCATTATTCACCACACCAACTTGTCTCGAACAAGGTGGTGCACTAAACACTTATTAATTATGAGAAGCAAAAAGTAATTCCAAAGGTGATCCCTATTTTTTAAAACCTAATATAATGCTTATATCATCTCTCTCTCATCCCCAGCGCATCAAGGCACAACAAGACTCTCAAAAAGCGATGTTTAGTTGAATGGGTGGATTTTTGTGTAGAAAACACCTGTTTAGCCTGAAGCAAGTACTCTCTGTATGAAACGGCTCAGTACTCACCTCACCTTTTACCAACCTTCTCTCTTCCATATCATTCCATTCAGGTTAAAAGCAATCCAATAAGGCATATATAGGCATTTCATTAACTTTATTGCTGTCAGAAGAGGAAAAAGAGGCAGAAGTCGACGAAAAGGTGGAGAGAGAGAGAAGTAAAATTGAGGATATGGATATGTAGAGGTGAGGTGCATGAACACTTCACTCTTTGCATGGCTTCACTAGCCACAAAGGCTACTTTTAACTAAACTTTATATATTGCCATATGCCATGCCATTGCCGAGCTTACCTGTTAGGTCTTCTCTATAAAATTGTAAAAATTTCGTCTTGGAAAAGTCTTGTACTCCCATGTGAATAGTGAGAAGCACAGCAGTTTTCGGTATATTGGGGATATTTTGAGAAAGAGGCATTGCATTGGTTTGGTTAAGAGTTGGTGTTGCTATTGTGGATGGACGAGTGCAATGCAATCTGGCGATAATACGATTATTACTAGCACATTACAAATAACAATAGTGTTGTTGATAGTCAGGTCATAATTCATAACCGTATCTCCCACTTTCCTTTTATTATACTACCTCGACGTACCACTCGTTTATTTGCTGCCCTTCTCATCGTGTCCATCCAAAATATTCTAAAGTTCCTCTAGTGGGAATAACAATAGTAAATCATATAATCCATATCAAGTCGCATATTATGGAGAAAAATGTGTGAAGTATATTATTCCTTTTTGCATTTTATTATGACTTTTGTTCACCACTTAATTGTACAGTCAAAAAGTTCAAAATATGAAGTCAAATAGGTATATCAGATGCTATATAATACTATGCTTTTATGGAGTGCCCACTGCTTACAGACACAGTATCCTCGTCTCTTGATGCGCTTCGGTGAATCTGCAATTTTAATAACCGTGACTTTGCTCATCATATTTTTAGGAACGTGCACACACACATAAAACCATTTCGGTAAGGTACTGTGTGACTGTAATATTATAGAAGAATGTATCCAGTTTCAGTTTCCTTTTTCTCCATTTCTTCCATTCCTCTTCAGCAGTTCTTATAAAACTTGAATGTTTTTCGCTGCATGAAAATGTAACCCTTGTCGAGACATCCAAACTCACTGAAATCCTTGATTACAAATGAGGCTAATGTTGAATGTGTACTTTGAAATTGATGTTCAAAAGTATTAAGAGTTTTACTACTTTTATACCTAAATACAAATAGAAGTGGGAGCACTTCTGAAATCGTCATTGTTGCAAAACTGCGTGGTATTGTGAGGTGAGTCTTGCTGCATCTTATAAAAATTCGTTGACCACTATTATCAGCAAAGATTGCAGTCAATAACCAGCCCACATTCCGTAGTCATTTTCCATTGAAAACAAATCATGTTTTTGTGACTTTTTAGTGCGCCCTACTCCCTCAAGAAAAAATGAGAGAGCATAGGTTAATGATCAATGCTGATTGCTTTTAGTAGGGGTATTTATCACACCCGCAACGACTTTGGGGGATTCGTTGGTTCACCAAAAAAATCAGGTACTTATCTCCGAATATTTGACAGCAATGGAAAATTAGTGGCTTTGAGAATCATAAGATGCAATTGTCAGTCCAGGCTGGCTTTTTCTTAGAAGCTACCATTTTTATCCGATTGTCGAATCTCAAACGGATTTTACAGTTAGTAATACTTGTCGATTAAGTACCTTCTGATATAGGGATTCTCTGTATTGTTTTGCACATTAAAAGGTCGTAGCAAAATTGGGCTGACCCAAATTGGGTGCAAGTCAAAATTTTATGCTAGCATAAAATTTTGACTTGTGCCCCCAGTTTTAAAATCGTCGTTGCGGTCCTGATTTGTGAGTTTAAATTCATTTGGTCGTTTTTTTTACAAATACATCTGTCAAGAAGATAATGCGTAACCCACACGAAAATGAAAATGAGTTTTCAAAGACAAAAATAGTTTTATTTTTAGTTTTACATCTGACATCATACGCTAATTGTAAAATCATATCATCTGAGGATTCGTTACAACGTAAGATTCTACATACATGCCGCCATTAGTGCATGGTATATCCTACTTTTTTCTTATTTTATCAACTTGTCAAGCCTTTTCTGGATAGTGTAGGGAAGTTATTGAAAAATGTGGGAAAATAATGGAATATGGTGATGTTAGGGCGTGTCAAAAACCTCCACAAGTATCTTCTTCAAGAATTATGAGTATCATATGGAGCGTTATTATTACAGTAACAAAAGCATTTACTAGTTATCGTTCAATGGAGGACTAAGATGATGAAGTAATGAATCCAATGAGCAAATGAGAAAGGTATGTGTGGTTGTCGGTTGCGGCAGTAAGTTTTTTTCTAGTTTTTTTCCACGTTCAAAACCTCTTCATCAGCTCAACCTCCGCATGTTGAGTTGAGATGAAGTTGAACGAGGAATTGAAAACGAGGAGGGAGACATGTTGGAACCAAGAAACGATCTTTTGTATTCTTTCTCAAACCTGCCAATCATTCAAAAACCTTAAATCAGCTCAAAAGGTAGTTTCGAAAGGTCTTCGCTCTTCTTGTGCCACTTACGCTGTAAAAACAAGACATATTACATGGAAAATCAGCACCGAGCAAAGCATCTTATTCTTTAAAGAACCCAATTATAATAGTTGTTGAAGTCCAAATAAAAATGCTAATGTTCATTGTAACAGCAAGAAGTTTGAAATACTGAGTATACAGACGAATAAGAGAGAGGAAAACAAAAGAAATTTGACAAGACATTCCTATAAATTGCATTGCCCAATTCATGGTATACTTTTACGTGCACTTGATTTGATGAGGCAGACATAGTGGAAACAAGAACAATTTGAACTTGAACAATGTCAACCTTAATGATAAAACAACACAACTACTAGATTCAAGTTGTTTGAAGGATGCCTAATAATATTCAGGTCCTGTTCGTTTAGCTGGTTCACTGGTTCATAATTTTTGACAACAATTCGTGTCTAAATATATTAAGAAGTACTGCGTAATATAAGCATAAACATTGATTCCTATACCTTTTCGAAACGGTTGTAAGCACTTAAATATGTAAAGCAATTTTTCTTACCTTAGCTCAACTTCTTATAAGGAAAGATAGAAAGATTCTTATGGGTTGAAATAAGGACTTAACATGAGTTTATCGGATTATAAGCTATCCTCCATTTTATCAACAAGGTATTGTACTATTTAACAAGCCTCTAATAAAGTCGGATAACAATATTAATAATGCTCATTCTACTTTGTACATGTAGTTCATGCTACGACGTATCCATTCTCCGCTTGTTGAACATAATAATCCACTAAACTAATCCAGGTATATATTTTAAAGTAAGAGAGTTTAATAAGTGAAAAAAAATAGTGTAGGAGAGGGACAGAGGAAACAATGTTCATAGTTCAACAATAGGAATAGGAATCCCTTTTTCTAGTTTGAAAAAGGAAACCGGCTTGACCGGAGGAAGCATTGCATTGATATAGCTTACAATTTGGATATAAGGAACATATTGCATATACGAACGGGCACTCCATTTTTCAACTTTTTTTATATGCCTTTTATACTCTCTGTTAAGGTAGACGTGTACCTATGTTGAATAATAATGCGTAACAATTTTTTTTGTTGTTTGTTGGGAATGTAGGCGAGTAGAAGTTCATTTAGAGGAGAGTGTCCAGACTGCTTGTCGCAGGAGGAGGCGGCTGATCACGACCATGTTGCTGCTGCCTACAAGAATTCCCAGATGGATGAGATGTTGGCGTTGTTGCCACAAGGTGAATCCACACACACATCGTCTCCCCTGCAACATCATCTTGAGAGGAGCAACAGCAGCAGCACTAGAAGTTATAATAGAAATAGAATAAAGCGAAGCACTAGTTTACGGTCTTCATCTTCACTTGAAGAAGACTCATCTTCCCATTCTCTATCGTCTTCTCAAGAAGATCTCAATATCAAAATCATTTCAAGGGCTACCCGTGACACAAGATGTTTGGCTGAACGACAAGAGCGTCTCCAGCTTGCTCAATCCACGAGATCAACTGAGTACATTCCGAATTGTCGAAAAGATGGCTCATACGCTCACGTCCAATGTCATCCTTCAACAAAATCTTGTTGGTGCGTTACAAGGAATGGAAGACCCATTCCGGGCAGCTCTGTTCTTTCCACGGATGCGAATACTATGGCGAGACCCAGCTGCGCCAAGTACAATAGACGGGCCAAGTCCACTACCAAACGGAGATCATCTCAGTTCAGAAAAAATCGAAAATGTACGGGAGTCTCTTCTATCACTTGTCTTGAGAGTGATAGTGAGGATCATGATGATGAGAATGATGAAAATGATCCCCCTACCGATGCTGCTGATGATGATGTTGATCATGATGATAGAAACCTCTGTAATTTTTTCTCTTCTTATTCTTTTCTTCAAATGGATAATCTGCCAAAGTATACTTTTTGATTAACGCGATACACTCTATAAATAACCAAAGGAAAAGAAAAAAAATGCTTTCAATTTAAATCCTTTTTCTCTATAACACTAACAGCATCATCAACTGCATTTTGCATCGCACGGGAGCATGATTTTTATTAATGCTTGAGAATGATAAAAATGTGTTTTAATGAAAGGCACCTTTAACTTATCATCCATATTATTTTGTATTTTATGCAGCGTGTAATCAGGCAGATTGGTCAAGATTTAATGTGGCTTTGTTGAAGACGTTCCGATCTGAACACAACAGATTTCGATCAATGACATCATCCACTTCAGGTTTGTTTTAGTTTAAAAATACCTTATCGTATTATGTTCACATTTAGTAGGTAAAAGTCCTTCTACAAAAAAAAAGAACAGGAGAGCCTTGCATTCCTATTTCTATTCTTAAAGTGACAACTACCTTGATCTAATTAATAGAAATGGAGTCAGCTTCCGACACCACGGTTTTGGCATGGAAGTTTGATCATCTCGATCGGAACAAAGACATGATTCTGCAACGAAATGAGACGAATATACTCAAAAATCTTGTCAAGCAACAAATTCAGCCTAGATCATGTGCCAAAAACTTCATTGCATCATGTTCCAACGGTGATCAACAGATTACAAAGAATGAGTGGCTAGGCTGTCTCCGAGCGTCTTCTGATGTGAATCGTGAGTCAACTTCTAAATAATGTTATATACATACCTTCCAGTTTTCCCCTTCGTTCACCCTATGTTATGTTCTAGCATGTACATGTACATGTTGTATGTATATAGATATATGTCTATGTCTACCTATTATATGTTTTTCATCCGTACAATATTAAGGACCAGACGATATGCATGCTTATCATTACTTATTATATGCTTCTAATGCATTTTGAGCTCCTTGTTACAATGTAAATTGCCCCAATAGGCTAGTGTATTTATGCGAATTTGCTTAGAGTCTCTGCATGCGTTTTTTTTCCTTTGCCATTGTTGCACACATTTTTAAATGGTGGTTTTTATGGTCTCTATTGCACTTTTTGCACAATTATGTATTTCAGTCCCCTTTGACACGTTCAACTCACTGGTAGACTCATCCACCTCACGAGGAATGCACCCATCACTTCTCCTTAAGCCAGGTAACACTCACTACTTCGTTGACACCTCAACTCCCAAATTTCCTTTGCCTTACCTTCCTCTGCACGGTTTTCTTGAGCATGCCTGCTTTCCGTAATGTTAGATAAAAAATGATACTTACAAGTTTGTATGATCGCCAGTAATAAAAAAAATCGTTGTATGCAAATATACCTAATATGAGGCTAATTCTGCACAGTAAAAGCATCACAGTTTCTCCATTCATTTTTGTTCCAGTCAGTAGCTCGTCAGGCTCAGGCTCGAGCAGTTTGGAACTGACCCCACCGCTTCTGTCTTCTGGCTCCGTGTCTGAAACCACAGAACAGTCTAATTGCTGGACGGATAGGCAATCTGCTTTGGCAAGTCAGAAACAAAATGAGTCAATAATCATTCCGGAATGCACTCCCAATGGGACCTATAGGAAAGTACAGTGTGCTCAAGGTAAGAACAAAAAGCTATTCTTTTGCATTGCACATGCTTATGTCCACAAATTCCAATAATTCCACAAATTTGTCAAAGAATGAGATACAAAGAGAAAAATTTGACCGTGTCAGTTTTGTTGACAGGAAAAGCATATTGCTGGTGTGTGGAAGAAGAATCTGGGGTTCAAATCCCGAATACTGTTGTTTTCAACACGACTCCAGATTGTAATAACAGATACTCCAAGCCAATGAAAGGTACCAGAAACATTTTATGTTTAGTGTGTAATCAATCAGGCGAATTTAAGTTGTGTTTAATG
This sequence comes from Orchesella villosa, assembly GCA_036850725.1. Lineage (NCBI taxonomy): Eukaryota > Metazoa > Arthropoda > Collembola > Entomobryomorpha > Orchesellidae > Orchesella > Orchesella villosa. Next base: position 11,174 of record JAANSM010000449.1, on the reverse strand, counting down.
CATACACTCGTTTGATATTCTACAAATAATGTCTTTGTATTGTACGTTCTATCCTGTAGGATGCTCTGGAACAAAGAAGCATAAATTTCTCATGGATCTTTTCTCCACGCTCAAGTTAAGAATGGCTGAAGCAACCAGAGATGGCGGAAGACGGTATGTTGTGCTTTAATTCTAAAACCAAATTCACTCTAACATTTAATAGGAAAGATGTTCACTCAAGCGTGCTAATTGATTCTGACAGGGGCCAAGGTGACATTTCTCGGAATATGTCTCCAGAAGAGCAAGCAAGCAGATGGTATTTTTCGGAATTGGACGAGAATTCCAACGGAGTAAGTGAATGAAAAATACATAATGTATAAGTTTCACATATTTCCGTATGAGACTATGTTGATCTTGTATCAGATCATCATAATCATGCTCGTCTGACACTTTTAACTCTCTCTTTGTCAGGTATTGGATAGAAAGGAGTGGAAAACATTCCGGAACGAGACTTCGCTGGACAAAAGGCTGAAAAAATGTGGAAAGAAACTTCCTCGACACTGTGATGTGAATCAAGACAAGAAAATCTCAATGACTGAGTGGTTAGACTGTCTTGGTGTGAAATTTTTGGGACGAGTTCCAATCCAAACCTCAGGCAAGCGCCCAGTTAATCGATCCCATGGACCAAGGTCCGGAAAAAATCCGTTTACAACCATTCTCAAACAAAGGAGATAGCCCACATAGATGTTTACAAGGGAAAAATCTTAACTAATAGGTCCCATTTCATATTCTCGAATAAATAGGAACAAGAATATCTTTTAGAATGGCCTTGTTATAACATCTAATTTTATGGAAAATGCAGCTTTAATTTTTCTTTTTTATGAATTATTGTTCATTTACATGTAAGTACTGTTGTAAGTATATATGTATTATGTGTATATAAACGAAGTTCTGCATATAAACGTATGTTGGTTTTGAATTTGAACTGCAAATATCTAGGTATAGTTTTTCAGAGAAATAAGTAGACTAGCTCATTACCAATAAATGTAAAACATTAAAAAGTTGCACTGCATTTCACATTGACACTAATATTTACGTCTGTATGTGTGTGCGTAGTTATTGTAAGCATAATTTAATTGCAAGGAATAGCAAATTCAGGAAAGGTTTGATTGCCGATTGTGAAGTTTAATTTTCTTGGTACAGACATTAAACAGAAGTATTGTATCTATCGCTCATCAGAAAAAAGACTCATTGGAAAGGAAAGGTATCCAACCGAGTACTGAGTATCATCGTCAAATGAGTTGTTGCTAGTAATTACAAGTTTTCAGCATCAAAAATAAGTGTTAGCAGCACATCAAAGAACGAATATGTGAATAATTATTGCTATGAACTCTTAATTAATCTAAAACTGTATTGACAAGCCCATCCAATCCAACACACTGCAAAGTCGTGTTTTATACTTTAGAGTTAAGTAAGCTGTTACGAAAGAAGAATCGTTTATATTTTTTGTTAGTAAAAATCCATCTCCTTCTCATGCAAAGAAGAAGTATAAATGGGCATATTGAAGGTTAATGAGAGAATGACTATATATTATAATGCGTGTTTGAACTTTGAAGTTACTTTTGCTGTGAGAATTAACAAATATAATTGACTATACTTAGTATCTAATCTAAGACATGACTATCTACAGTATAAAGTTAAATACGAATAAGCGAATGGTTACTACTGATATAACTAGTGTTTAATATGTCAAATGAGTTGCCCGTCATTATCAACTTTGAAACACAAGATTGTTGCACAAGGTAGAACAAAGAGATTAAAAGAATATGTCTAAATTGTTTTTCACATCTGAGTCTTATGCATTTATATGATTTTTTTTTGCATTTCTCTCTACTTATATTATGCACATACAATCAGTATTACGTGCATGTATTTTATTATTTTAATTATAAGTAATATTTATATAAGTAATATTGTCAACTGTGATTGAATTTTTAATGACGAAACCCACAAGCTAAATATTCATGCGCCATCATCTCATCATATCATATACAGGATAAGGATGGGTATATTACATTTGCTTGCAGACAGAAATTGCCATGTGGTATATTTTCACAAAATTAATATCAACGTGCGATAATAATGCAATTTCCATTATTTTCCGTATTGACTATTAATTGGAGCAATTTATGTAGACATATATTTACTCAGGAAACACCAACCAGCCACATAAAGTTTATTTTTTACATGTGCAACATTCTGTGCATATTGTATTGCAATTGACTGATAACCATATCTATTTAAGTTATAATGTTCAATGTAATTTTTTGTCGTGCAGTGTATAATGCTGTCAATTATTTCAACATGCGAGTTGAAGTTGCATCGCTTACACACAAAATATACCATCATTATCAAATGAAATTGTTAGTTCTTCCTCTGGCTGCCAACCAGTCAACCAGCTAACATATTAGTTGATAAGCATGGGTTGTTATTTGTTAAATAACCATCAAGTTCAAAATTAATTAAAAAATTGGGACTATGTTTGTAAGATTGACATAATAGAGCCAAAGCCAGAACTATTAGAGTTGATTGATATAATACAGGAACATCCATTATCACCATCCTCCAGTGAAGAAAAATCAATCAAAAAATAAGTTATTTTTTATAATCACAAGTCATATCATCAGTGTGTACTTTTTTAGTGTGAATGACTACACTGCTATGATCATTAAAAGGAAGGAAAAACAAACAACTGCAAGAGATAATACGCAGCTCTAGCACACAAAAGTTACATATTATGAATGAGTAACACAGGATTACATCAAAAATCAATCTTTTCTCTTCTGAACGTCAATCTCTGAAGCTGTATATTTTTGGAAGCGCCGGCCGTGTCTTGTCTCTTTTTGTGAGCTGAAGGATGCAATTGATCATTACAAATTCTATTCATGCAGCTACTAAAATGCACAAATAAAGTAAACAGTATCAACAAAAACGAATCCTTTATTCAATTTATTTGCTTGTTCCTTGTTTCCATCAATATGCAGAACGTTTCCACTGTCTCTTTCTTGGAATGCGTCTAAAACTCCTGCCATTCGCCATGATTGTGCAGACGAGTTGGGGATAAATAGGATGGATGATGGAATTACATATAGAAATCTAACATCCAAATCCAAAAGCTGAGATCATTCCCTCATCAACGCCTGCAATATAGCAGCAATATAGCATATGGGAATCGGTATACACACAAAAACAACGTGTGTCTATCTATCTCGCCCTAACGAAAATGGGAAACGGATTATCTCCGCGAGTACGAAAAAAGTGAGGGATGTGCGCTGCTGCATAGTGATCACGCTGGCGATGGCACTGGGGAAGTGTTGAATTTGATTGGGATATTCGAAACAGGCCCCGTACTTGGTGTAGTTTTGGATGCTAGTGATAGAGCGTTTACAATTTTACATCGTGTGTGTATTAAGAATGTATTGCTCAATTGCTCTCTTGTGTAGTAAGTTGCATGATTAAGGGGAGACAGTGTAGTGTGATAAGCTTCGTTACATGAAGCTCGTTCATACATGGATAATCCTACTTGGTTCCATGGGATGTCATATAAAACACGGGTGGTGGAGGGCAACACGGCGCGGATACTGATTCTGATGATGATCACTGCTGAAGCTAAAGAAGCGCAGAGAGAAGGAAGACAGGATGAGAGCGAGAGAAAATAAGACTATGAACTACGTACATAAACTGTATTTTCATTCTATTCTTATTCTCTAATTTTACTTGTTATACATATATATGTGTGTGCTCTCTTTAAATTTACATTTTGGTTGGTGTACCATGTGAAAAGGTATATATTATTGGGATGGATATGGTGGAAAGTATGTAGGAGAATATTAGTGTGTGTTTGAGAGAGAGAAAGAGAATAAGGAGATGGCTTCCTTTGCGGTGCTCTAATTTTATCATCACCGACTCGGCTCTTTTTTCACTTGTAAAAACGATGGTAAATGCTGTAAAGTAAAAAAGTTCACCGTTTGTTGTCGTCATGAGCTTCCCTTCTCTTCTCTCATGCGATAGTCTTCTCGTCGGCCGGTGAGCAAAAATAGCTTCATTATCTTCCAGCCCGTGACATGGCCCGGTGGACTCTGTTCCCATTAGCTCTCTAAAAACTTTACATGAATCTCACGACATATCACACACACATACGCGCTGTGATCGTCACCTTATAATATCCGCTTTAGAGGTACAAACACTGTAGACAATTATAGCACCTATACACATCTCCTCTCATCCCACATGTACGTGTTTTCATGTTAGGCAAAATACGCACAAGGTGGAAACGGGCTGCTCCACTACTCCAAAGAGATGTTGAGTTAAAGTTGAAGCCACTGTTTCCCTAAAATGATTACACACAAAAAAAACTTACTAGTATTATCATTTGATAGTAACAACGACATCGTAGTCAGTAGTGGCACTCTGCTACTTCATACAGTGGTTTGTGATTTGGTGGTGGTAATGATGATGTTTCGAAAGTGTTATGCATAATCTGTATCATCCTCATCATTGCTAGACGACTAGGGCATCAAAGGTATATTATCATCATCATAGATTTATATATGTGTGTTATACACCCGGATATATATCTATATATGTCTATGTACATCCGGAGTCAGTCTAATTTGCACTGTTCTCTCATTCTATAAAGATTTTACTCTTCACTCATCTCATGTGTGAGTATACGCTCTCTCTCTCTATTTCATCCGCATATTATACTCATCACTCGAATCCCTTCTTTATGTACGATACTAACTTAAATAGTGTAGATGATTTTTAGTGGAAATAGAAGCCTAGACATAGGACACTACTATACTAGCACCATTTCAACTAACCTCTACACTTGTTCTTTTCGTCTTTGTGCAACCTGAAAAAAAGGAGTTTGTACTGATTTTTAAAGTATGAGAGAATCATAGTCTCAGTTGTACCGTTCCTCTCTCTGCATTAGGGGCAACATATTTTTTTTGCATTTTTCTGCGGAGACGACGAACGCGGCTGTGTGCTCTCACAATCAGTTCAATGTGACTTTTTCCCATTTTCATACCTTTCTCCACAAGTTGCACACACAAACAACTTCCGGCTGTATTCTTTTTCTTTCCGATAGGGATACTCACTTTGCCTTGATATTATAGGGATACCCTCTCCTACAATCGTCGTCATCAATATTTATTGTTATTCATCAATTTTAGGACATTCACCTCTCCGTGTAGAAGCCGTGTAGTTGTGGCCATCAAAATTTACATTAGAACTTGTAAACCTTAGTTGGGAATTGGATTTTGGATAGTCAAATTGACTATTTTCCTAAGCCACCATCAAGATCGTCAAATATACCGTGAATTTTTTTTTTGAATTGTATGTGGAATTGGGTGAAGGACTCCTGTTGAGATTTTTGTGTGGTGTTGTTGCTAGTCTCTCACACAACCACTGTAGCAAGTAGCAATAGCACATCACATCATCGTCATCAGGATAGGAAAGATCGGTGGACTGAGTTAAGGATTCTCAAGGGAAATCTAGTTGAAGTGCATGATCTATAAGGACGCACATTGACGGAGTTTCGAGTTTGTGGAATCACGCTTTTATCCATCAATCGCCGAGAAAAAAATTATTTCTTGCTTCTCCATCCAGCAGAGCAGATTTGACGGAATCAATTTGTGCCACACAATAAGTTATTCTTTTGCGTGGATGTGAAAAGCAAACAAAGTTTTGTGTTACGAAATTGAAAATTATCGGAAATTGCATTTGTTCTTCTCCCCGTTCTAAATAGCAAGTGACAAGAACACCACCGAGAAAAGTATATTGAATCGAAACAAGTGTTTGTGTTTGGGGCATTTTGTGATCTCCACAGTTTGATCTAGTGCAGCTTTGGAAATATCCTGAAAGATCTCATCTCAAGCAGGCATTTTAGAAGCAAATTTTAAGGTAGGAATCAAGCTCAAGTATTTCTGCCTAAAATTGCGAAACCTTTTTTTTGTTGTACTAATGCTTTCTGCTACGTTTATGTTTGCAGTGGAAATTAAAAAGTTACTTCTCAGAAGAAACTCTAAAAGTATTCAAGTATCAAATGAATGGAAAACATACTATATCCAATTCAGAAATTGTAGGGACGCTTTTTTCCTTCAATAAAGCTGGAAACTAGCATGATAAAAAGGAAATTAAGCATGATAAACAAAATTTTATGTGAAAATTTAAAAAAGGCATTGCATTACAGGGTCTTGTCAAAGATTTGATTTAGCACAAGTGGGAAAGCGAGCGAGGAAGAAACTTTTTACTGATATTTTTGTCTCCCTCTCTCTCTCTCTTTGCTTAGTTTTGTTAAACTTTGTTAAACTGCATGGTTAAAAGCAACACTCTTTTTCGTCGGGTTTAGCAGCAGTCGGATGGATATAATATGTAAAAAGCAAAAAATGGTCTATCTGCATTGTACAATGCGTGCTTGCATTAAAAAAAGAAGTTGAAAATATGTTGATATGTGTGTGTGTGTTTGATGAACAAGAGTTGTGTTGGTAGAGGAGACTTTAGATGAGCTTTTTTTAAAGCCGGCTGTACTTGGACTTGAGCCCAAAACTTTTAACTTGAATCTTCCCGAGTAGACTCAAGAAGCCATTTCATGTTTATCTCTTGTATATTATGTGTGTGTGTATAGTGCAGAAGGAGTTATGCTGCCATTGCGAAAATCTTTTTTCTTTTGGTTTGATATAAAACCCACTTGCATAGATCCAAGCTCGAAACGAGTAATCACGAACTCCTAATCATATATACATATATTTAAACTTTTTTTCTCGTCCAAGTTTAACGAATAGTGTCTGAAAGTAAAATATGCTCATGAATATGTATAGGTATTAAGCTATAATACATATATACATAATTATCGGTAGAAATCCACATGAAATTGTCGCCGTTTTATGCACTTCACGTAAGAGTCAGGGGAAAGAAATTGGGGCAGACTTAAAAAGTGATTTTGATGATCCTTCTGGATTTCACTTTATGTCTAATTTTCATACATCTTCAACAGCTTTTAACCCAATTAAATTGTGTACAACATAGAGTCAATTGCTTTAAATTTTATTGTCGATTTTTTGTGCTCAGAGGTAAAAATTGGTAATGTGGTTGGTGCTAACATTAACTTATTCTTAATGCCGTCGTAAACACCACTGAATGAGCGTTTTATTTCAAACAAGTGAGATCATTGAGATTGTGCTGAACTCGGTCGGCTTATTTTATTGAAAAGAATTAACGAAAAGTAGCAGGTTTTTGGTTTTTAACCTCATTAAACTCTTTATTTACATAAGTTTGGGAGGTATAATAAAACTTCTGTCTTAGCATTTCAGTATTATTGTTATATATGTAATAATACGATACATAAATACTATTACATAATAATCATAATATTATAGACCTCATATTTTCCTCTTTCAAGAGTCAGGTAGTATATTACGTAACCCAACTCAACCACAACTTGCGTATACCGTGTCGATTTAATAAGCATACAATATATGATTTGATACGGTATATATATTTTTTCTCCAAGTTGAGCACGTATCAGAAAGCTCACGCTCCATTAGTTTAGCTTAAAGTAGGACGCAATGTGGAGGAAGAAATGGAATTTAGATTGGGAGAAACAAAAGGGAATGTGATGAAATGACTTTGGAGAAAGTCCAGAGCGGTATACACTGTCCTTTAGTCACCTTCAACTTTCATCCTTGGGAACAAGTGCCACAACACAAGTCAAGCCTTTTAATAGAGGGAAGGAAAGGAACAAATGGGGAAATAGATAGGATTTGAGCTTTGTTGTGCATGAATAGGGAAGAAAGTAAGAGAGAGGAAATGAGAACTGAGATAGAGTGAGGAAAAATGTTCTTACGCAACGCATTCCGCTTACATAAAACTATCGTCCTCCACATTTTCCAAATCACTGGACAACTGAGAATTGGCACTCTCCAATAAGTAACTTGAGAATTGGGATATAAGCATACAGAAAGAAGGTAAAAGACAGTATATTTGCTCCTCCTGGTTTGTGTGACAATGGAAAGAAAGGAGAAGCATCAAATCGGGCAATTATTGGTTTCTACTGAAATGGAATTTAGAAACTGCCATGCCGGATAGTGGGGGCTGGCAGCACGAAGGCGTTTTTACTTTTTATACAATATGATAGTGTTTATATAAAACTAAGTAAATGATTATAGAGGCTTTTGAAGAATACTAGAAAGTTTTTGAGAAATATATTACATTTTGTAAGTTGCTGTTGATGGCTTAGTCATCTGAGAGCACTTTCCAGAATTCATTTTGCGCATCAAATGAGTTGCCAAAAGTATGATGAATAAAGATGAATTCAATACAATATACAATCATATTTTGACAATTACAAAAGACAATAGGATGCAAGTGTGTATACTTATTGCTTACCAGTTTGTATATACTTTCATTAATGTCTACAACGTCTTTTTAAAACCTTTGGAAACTCATCTTTATTCATCATAAATCATACATTATATTAAAAGCAAAGAAGTTTTTTAAATTATATATATTAATATGTCTTCAGCAGACAAAATGAAAAGGTACTTGAGAACCCAGTTAGCACTGACATTCGCTGCAAAATACACATTTCCTTTCACTGTCTTCCTGGCTTAAATATGAGTAATATATAGCTGTGACATGAATTCATTTGTGCACTCTAAATCTTGAAAAATGAACCTGCTGAATATGATTGCATAAAATTTATTACTGGTACAAATTTTGCTGCTCTCTTACAATCCCTTCACAAATATATGAATGTATACGTTAATGCTTTAATTCTATTGCTGACATAAGCTTGCTACTACACCGCACCGCATTCGACCCATAAGCCATAAGCTTCCTCAAGAGTACTATACTTTATGAATAAGGGAAACGTTACATATTATAGGAATACAATAAGATGACTTCAAATTTGTACCTTTCTCTTATGCTTCGTTTTTTCATTATTCTTCTTTTTCCACATCCTTTTTTTGCTACCAAAAATACCAGTCCTCAGGAAATTCGCAATCCATATGTATTTATGCCAATAGGATTTTTTCCATTTTCTTTTTGCTCTCTCGCACTCTTTGCTCTCGCTCTCTCTGAAAAAACTGATACACACATAGTCCAAAGCATGGAATGAAAAAGGATAACAACATAGAGCACAAGAAAACGATCATGTATTCAGTATCAGACTAGAAAATAAAGCAAACATTAGGCGTAAGGCATTCTTCCTTTCTAATAGAGGAGCGATAGCTCTGAAGAATGTTTCCTTTCACTTAAAACAAGTTGGGTATAGTATAGCCAAATGATTATACAGTGTAGTAGTAGCGTAGTTCAACATTCTTGAATCTTGATAATCTTGATATGAGAGAGAATATGTGTGTGTGTGAGTCTCCATTTCTTTTCTACTCTCAGTATTCAGTATTAGACGCTACTGTTGGTATTCCTTACTTTAAATTTTTTTGTTAGATGGATCAAGGCAACTGTTTTGTAGACGACGATATCGTCATACTATCATGATATTATGGTTGTCCTTAAACATTTTTATTCCTCTCTTCTTATCTGTTTCTAGTTTCTCCTCGTCTCTCTCTGTATGTTATGTTATGTTACGTGTTGTTTGTTGTAAAAAGTCTTCAAGTTTTTTAGTGCGATAACGAAAGAAGGATCACAGAAGCATCTTTGCTGACAAATGAAATCGCTAACACTCCCATTAAGCATGATTACTTGGAATGTATCCCTCCTGTTGTAGTGTAGTGATGTGTAAGTAGTAAGCAATGGGGAAATGAAAAAAAAAAAAAGTGTCTAAAATGTAGTACACACAAAATGCTATTATAGTCCCAGTCAAGTATATACTTTTATATATAAATCGTATAACGTATCATTATTTCTTCTTATACTATCTTCCACTACGATCAAAAAATTACTTTTTGCTTCCCTTTCTTTTTTTTCGCATCCTCTTGTTGAATTCGCGATTTAGCGAATCCACCTCTTATCTTATTTTTTTATAATGATTTCAAATAGGTAATGCGCGATGATTCAGTTGATTGGGCACTCTCTTCTTCTCCCTCTGCAATAAAATAACTACAACTTTCGTTGCTTATAAAAGCTTTTTATTGGCTTATGGTTTTTGTATTGTCTTGTTGGAATTGTGCTTTATGTTCATAGTCACGGTCATAATGATGACGGCATGGTTGATACAAGATAATAATCGCTTATATGTGCTGTCCTCTGCTCACACATAGTTGACGCGTAAACTTTTCCATGTATCGCCAAACACAGGATATGGGAGTGAAATGTAGCAGATCGCTTCCCACGCAGATTAACTCGGGACATCCATCAAATGGCAGAATCTCATCGCATCATCGCTCTTCTTTATTTTTTTCATTCTCCTTTGTGCCAGCCAACTGTAGGTACATATATATACTTATATACAAGAGAAAATCCTTATTAGATGAGAAATATAAGGGGAAGTTGAGATGAGAGACACACTTGCGAAAGCTCTTCAACTTTCATGACTTTTTTTCATATAATTATTCACTCAGGGCATCTGTGGGTTATTTCGGTGAAGGGAACTTAAATGTTTATGGGTATATGTATTTATGTCTACTAATAACAATGTACGAAGTTGAAAGATAAATTGGCGACCTTGTACAAAATATATATACATACATATTTTATTCAGAATTGGGTTTCACTCACTCTGATTTTAATTACCAAACTATAATAGACTTTTCCACTGTTAGCTGGGTGGCTTCGAATTTTCCACACCGTGGATAATGGCCATGACATATTCCCACATGCTTTCTACAACGTATAGTATTCTTCATGCTTCATTATAAATTAGTTTCATTGTCAGGAGATAAAAAATTTGTGGAAAAATTTCATTAACTTTCTCCACAAAATAGGAAACTAGTTTTCTCATTACAACCAAATCCTAGAGATTCTTCCTTGCTTTTCTCAAATTAAATTGGATGTTTTCTGACTGTGGTCCAACACATGTCTGCCAGTTAAAGCATGTCGTATAGCATCTAGCATATGATATAGCCTCCTATATATAAATATTATTTGTAGCTATTTGTTTCATCACAGCGGGTGGAAATCTAGGAACATGTTCATAGCGTTAAGTACCATATTGTCCTTTGATTCTATAT
>JAANSM010000448.1:0-28563 GCA_036850725.1 Orchesella villosa | reverse complement strand
TTGTTTAGTTATAGCACGTCCAGTGTGCTTTAAAGCTTTCTGTGTTTACTATCCGGTGTGTGTCCCTTCTGCTCCTAAAGTGTAAGTATGCGAGTTTCTAAGTGCGATATACGATACGATATTTTATGGAAGCTTATATATACTTTCTCCTTTCTCTCTCTCTTTCTTCCACGGCGTACTTACATTACGCTGAGAGCGACTGACTGACTTGGTTTAGTTGTGTTGGGCTTGCCCTCCGCATTCCAGTCTGTATTCCGGTCTCGCCCGCGTTGCATCTCCGAGCGCAAATTGTGCACGTTGTTTTCTTCGCACGTTATAATCTGATACGGGAAACGTATTCATCATTTAAGGAATGGTGGATGGTGTGCTCAAAACTAACATTTAAAGAAAAATAATTACTATATTAATATCAAATTTCCAGCAAATCGAAATAAATACGTTATAGCGTTTCAATCATAATTGGGAAAACTACAGAAGCAAAAAGCCCTCTCATGAATACTATGCAATTTCTCCTCATTTTCATCGTGGGCGAATGCAAGACAGAAACCTGAGTCGGTTTTGGTGTAACTTGAAACTGGATTGTTACTAAAAGCAAATATTTTCTGTTTATTCAAACTCTTCGCTCAAATTACTCTCAATCAACTTGTGTATGTCCATATTGATTGAAGATACAGTTTTGGGAGACGGGTAAATAAGAAAGAACCTTAAATATATTCGTGTGCAAGTTTCTTCCGTTCTATGGCGTTCGTCTTGTGGGTACGAGAACGCACAACGTACGGAGGCTAAAAGGCGCTAAGGAAAATAAATGTAGTGACATTACGATACAAGGTGCAAATAACGGAGCTCGTTACATCCTCATCCACTGACTGAACTGTGAAGTGTGCTCGACTTTAAAATCAACGTCAAAAAGTGTGAAAGGAGTTAAAGAACGTTTATTCCTTGGGTAAACAAAGAAAGCAAATACATAAACACACAAATACTTCAACTATACCTAGCATTTTATGGGATATTCAATGTGTCAATACTGACACCAATCACCCGTATTTATTGCACTACAGTCAAACTTAGTCAGACACATACAAACTTGTGAGTCTACATAGTTTTCCAATTTGCTCTTGATGAACTTGAGCTCGTGAAGGAATTAGCCAAGTTTTTATATCCCTTGAAAGAATCAAGTGAAAGCTATCAGCTATACAAGAAAAATTTGCTCTTTTTGTGTATTTTTATATATACACAAAAGAAAAGGGCACGAAGAAAGAGAAAGGCCATTTGGGAGCAAAAAAAAAGTTGTATCTATATATCATTGCTTTGTGTAGCCTTTTATTGCAATACAAGATTAGTTATGAAAATTCACAAGGCCCACAACAACGGAACACAAAGGAAGAGAACGAGGAGAGAATCACAAAGTAGTAGTAACCCATCTCTTCAAGAAAAAGGGGGCCGTGGAACGGGGACAGGAAAAAAGGACAAAGGGAATAATGGCATGGAGGACTCAGACGAGGGAACACTCTATCTTTTCAACTTGTTTCTAGCCAGAGACTCACTCTACTCCTCCATTTTTACTCGCTAATGACGACGATGAAGCCTAATTGAATTACCATTGTCTGCTCTCTCTCTCTCTGAATGTTATAATGCCAATGCCACATGCATGACATCAACATCTACTCTAATTCCACGCAAAAAAACTGACTGGAAAGTAAGAGTTGTAGTTAAACTACGTTTGTTACGAGTAACGAGCATGTGCTTTTACTCTTTGGAGTTTGCAAGCACTTTCACAAGGATATAACATGGGTTTAAGCTGAATCAAGTGTTTTTTTATTCTGCGTGGTGCACTCCGGTGCTAAATTGATATTGGTGGGCATTTTTATTCATTCTCAGTGAGCATTATTGAGTACATCAATTGAGCGACAATGCTGTGAACAAACTTTTATGCTTTCCCAAACGTTTCAAATAAAATTATAGATGCGGACATAATAGCTTCATAATTACAGCGTAGTTTATAGTAAGTGCTGTCATAAAAATGTTTGCAAAATTGACAATGTTACAATAGAAGAAGAGTGGATTTTATGTAAAGCTGTTTCGTTAGCATTTCGAAATTAGTGACTTTTCTTTAACTTCTTGTCTGGGAATCAGCTCAGCCACAAGTAATAGAAAATATGTTTTGTTGAAAAGTTTAAATGCGAACAAATCTTGAGCACAATGTCTGAAAGAGGAGGTAGTATGAAAATGAGTGTGCCGAATAATAATCCTTCACCAATGAGTACCTTTGATCAGGTAACGTTTTTTAAAAATTCTTTATAATATTTCATTTTATATTCATGAGACATGTCGCTTTTTAGTGAAAATGTCAAATAACTTCATTGAGTTGGCTATTTTATCTTTTTCGTGGTGCTTTTATACTCTAATATGTTTCTTGGCTTTGCCATTTACCATATACCGCATGATGTTTACTCACTTGTCTTTGCACACCAAACACCAAACCAAGTTTTCTTTGTTAGCAAAGTAGTTTTTGGAAGCTAAAAAAGTAACAAAAAGATGGGGCTTCATTTCCATCATAATTACTACATTTCTCGCTTCACAGCATTGAATAATGATGGTTCTTTCTCTTTTCCGCTTTAGCTTAGTATTCGTCCCTTCTCATTAAAATCTCAGTTCACAGTTTGTAGAATTTTTTGGAGAAATGTCCTTCCTTTTTTGGTTCAACAAAAACATTGCTATATCCATGTCTATTACCGCTTTCCCTTTTCCTTTCTTTCTCCTTTTCAGTTTCAGTCCTCGTTTTTGTCTGTTGATGTTGATGCAGTGCAGTGCCCTTCTTCCTTTTCCTTCAGATGTGTTGCTTCGCTCCTTTCTACGTATTATTAAGTACCTATACACGGCTTCTTCCTTGGCATGGTGCCAACAAAACGGGGTCATGCAAGTTGAAGTCACAAACATTCTCTTTTTGCATTATGGATATGACTATAGGGAAAAGAGCGGATGGAAGTATAGAAAGTAGCACCCAACTTCCTCCTCTTTCTCTTTATTGTGGTCTAAGTTATACTCATATAGTATACGTCTGCCCTGGCCTGCTATCTCCAGAAATAATATATGTTGTGCACAAGTTGCAAGTGTAAAAAATCTAAATGTGTATTCAGTTTCATATTATGTACCTTTTATAAATATAGAGACCCTGCAAAAAATACTAGGCCTTTTTTATCATTGACCGTGCCTTGAATTCAACATTGCATTGGCTATATATTCAGCATATATTTCTAGATACGCATCGCAATCCCTTCAATTGTGAGTCGTTTCGTTTTCGTTTAGTTCCTTTTAAGTTTACGGCTGTACGCCAGCCCAACAAATTATTATAAGCTTTTATTTCCACGTTTTACACACTGGTATATTTGGTATGCTATCGCTAAGCTAGAAATTTCTTTAGAATTTAGATACAAGAACGCTTAACTACTATATACTACTTCGTTCGCCTGTCTCATTAGAAGAAACGGAGATATTCATTTTCTTCCTACCGTTTCCTCATTTTTTTTCATTCGTTCTATGTTGTGTTCTGCCCATCCATAGTATTTAGGGGTTTCTGTAGATCCTAGTGGATGAGGGACGGTGTAATAATCTTCGACGCTTTCTTAATTTCGGAAGAAATGCTATACATTCCATTTTATATAGCACTTTTTAAGGTGTAGTTTCTATATATAATATAGAGAGGTTTGTATGTTAAAGATAGTTTATAAAGTAAAAAATAAATTACGGGAAAACGGAAAGAATTTTAAAATGTTGATTCTAATCCTTATGCATATTACATTCCAGCAACAAAGCGAACTTTTGTCTGAGATTCTGAACTCACAAAAACTTTGTCTTTCTCAAACTATATACACTGTGTTAAGTAGGTTTACCCACCATTTGCTTTGTCCAAGATTACAAAAAAAGTTTTAAGTTGTGAAACACGGAGTAAAGTTTCGAGAGTTTTTAGAGTCACGGTGAGAAGAGCAATTTTAAGGGAGACATAAGAAGGATTAAAACACGATGGATCAACTTTCTTTCTAAACTCTCGGCTCGTGTTTTCCTTCCAACAAAGAAAATTTCAAGAAAATAAGCTTCGCCAGCCTGTCGAGCTATTGTATGGAATATACTTAAGCAAAGTAAAGTACGGTTCTTAAATCTTGAGAAAAGAGGGGTTATACATTGAAAAATGTGACAAGTGAACAATTTCCATGATTGGTCTTTTCGCTGCCAGCATTGAAATCCAATTTGGATACTGCAGCAACAACTAACCATATATTGTGCCAACGAAAGGACTAAATTTTCGTGCCAGAAGTAAAAGTACAGTTTAGTACTTATCACATAACGTATTAAAATTTCCCTTTGAATAAAAAATTACTATGTACTTCTCTCTAACTTCTCAACTGTGCTTGTCTACTCGTAATAAGTGTGACATGCAACAATTTTAATAAATTAGAAATAAACTGCATTGCAACAGAAAAACATATTATCAGAAGTTGGACAGTCTCTAACTTCTCAATTGTGCTTGTCTACTCGTAATAAGTGTGACATGCAACAATTTTAATAAATTAGAAATAAACTGCATTGCAACAGAAAAACATATTATCAGAAGTTGGACAGGCACAAAAAATATATCGCATTAAGCCCAAGTTTGT
The DNA here is from genome assembly GCA_036850725.1 of Orchesella villosa. NCBI lineage: Eukaryota > Metazoa > Arthropoda > Collembola > Entomobryomorpha > Orchesellidae > Orchesella > Orchesella villosa. The sequence goes on along the minus strand of JAANSM010000448.1, from coordinate 23,911 downwards.
GTAGGAGACAGCCCAAGGCCAACGTCAAGTGAGATCTCTGGCTTGTCTCAAACTTCTTATTTCACAACTTATATATTTCAATGTTAATGTTGCTCCTTTCCCTTTTTCCAGGCATTTCCCACGCGCTATACTTACACTGTCTACACAGTGTAATATGAAACTTAACGAAATATACAGAAGAGAAATGCATGAGAGGCCAAAAGTGCAAAACTAGAGTGAAATGAAGAAAAAACTAGAAAGAAGGATAACGAGTGAGGGAGAAAAAATGGGAAAGTTTTGACATAAATCTTTAAACTTTTTTTTTCTCTCTTTTTCCTTCCTTTTCTTCTCATTCTTTTTAAAGAATCTTTGGAATCGTCCATCCTTTACACTTACATAATATCACTCTTCCTTTTCAAGTTTTATAAAATAGTTTTTAAAAATTTCTAACAAAAAAAAGTTTGACAATGATTCCATTTGTTTAAGTATAAATTCATATAAACAGGACAGGGTTTGGTGTTGCATTATATAGAAAATCTGTAGGTATATAGGCTGTTCGTGGTGACTGTTGCTGTTTAAAATTTTCCCTTTTACTGCTGAGCTGAACCACTTGACTAAACTACCTTTTAAGCTAAACAAGAGGTTCTTGAAGATAAAAGAAAAAGCACATACAACATATGTTTGAACAAGATTTTTTCATTCTTTTTCTTCCTACAAGAAACTCCAAAAGCTTTTCTTGACGATGAAGTGAAAAAGTTTCTTGTAAGATTTTTTGGCTAAATTTTGTTGAAGTTTGTGCTTTGACAAATTATTCTGGTTTATTTCGCACATTTCATCCCCTATTTCACAACTACGTGCCTCTGACTGATAGATTTAACGCCAACGCAAGAAGGGAACCATACACTATACAAATACACCTTCATTCTTTTTTGAAGCTCTCTTTTTTTCTGAAGATTTGGTGAAGAAACAATGAGACTTTTTACTCTCTTTCATTCTTCTATGCACATTGCACTCCAAAAAGATTGTTTGAAGATAATCCCCACATGGAAAAAGTAATAACTAAAGCATTCCAGTTCCGAAATGCACGTAATCACTTTTGAAGTATTAAATCTTGAAAAGTCCTTTAAAAGAAACCCGAGAAAATGCTTTTATCTCTGTACTAGTGACTAGCTCAAAATAACTCCATATACATGTAAATGGACACGGAGAAAAGGATCAACATGTGCATGAAGGCATGAGGCATGACTTATGACTCAGTTCCTTGAATGAGAGTATGAAATATTGTATATCAAATGGAAATGCACTTTCAAAGTAATTCAACACATCCGTAATGTAATGCAATCCATATTATATGGATAGCACATGAAACGAGTAAATGTTGTAGTCGTAATAAAATATAATCCTTAGAAAAGTTTTTGGAATCTACTTTGCACATTCATCCTTCATCGAACGAACATTTTTAGGCAGAATCTCTCTTTTTCTGGTGGAATTGCATTTTGTTTTTGTGTATATTGCATATATTTGTAGGCTACATTCTTTCTCTCCGCCTACAGCATTCTGTGTGTACGTGTCAAACACACAAAAAGATGAAAGTAGGGCGCTGATGGCAGCAGCAACAGAGCTGAGAGCCGATAGGGCTTAAAACTCTGCAACCTTCGGGAAAATAGATGCAAACCATCCATCTATTTCTAAAAGAAAACAAAAGGGGTAGATAGAAGAAAATGTGTACCTTTATACTTAAGGGTATAGGACAACTTCAGCGGAATGTCATGTCATCATTCGAAACTTGGGAGAGAAAAGAGGATGATTGGAAATAAATCTCGTTATTGCCACGCACACATTTCCCATTGGGATTGGGAAGGAAAGTAAAGTAGCAAATCTGTCTTAACAAGATGTACCATTGCCGCTTTTTCCTATTCCACTTGATACAAAGGACTTTACAAGGTAGCACAGCGCAGCGTCACTGGGTTTGCTAGCGATCCAAAGGCCAATACAAAATTTACCACTTTTCTCCTCTGTCTACTTATTTGCAGTTTTATTTTGATATTTTTTATACACGCTTGACTCAACACATACGAATTTTTGGGGATCTATTTTGGAATTTTCGACTGTCTCTTTGATGTCAAGTATGTGCATGTTGTATAACGAGAGCAATATTTTTCTATAAAGTTCTAAGCAGAAATGAGGAAAGTAGAGCGCAAGTGGGATTTTGTTTTCATTCTCTTTGAGATAAAAAGAAAAACATATCAAACAGGAATATACTGAACTAGCAACTTGAGAAACATCAAAAATTACACAACGATGTTATTTGAAATGTGATCAAAGGGAGTTAAAATTAAAATTAAGGTCGCGTCGCATATCATCACGGTCATTTTAAACATTAAACGTCACACATTGAAGTCTATTACAAAGTACTAAATAAGTCGTACATATACCCCGTGCAAAACTAATCGCTTTCGTCGTAAAGTTGAAAGTTTAAATCAACTTGTCGTAAGCTTGATCCACTTTTTCACTAGTCCAACTTGACCTCAAGATTGACCGATAGATGGTAGAAGCAGATAATCTGGGAGATTTCACAAACGGACGGACAAACCTCGCATAAGAATAACAACAAACTGCTAGCTAATAAGATGAAGATGGACATGGTTTACTGTCATTTCTTATTAGATATCTACCACTGCCAAGGTAGTAGGGTACTTTCTGAAAGCGCAAACCAGTTCAAAGCCGTAATATGAAACGTGAACAGTGAAGGGTTCATGTGCACTCAGCAGATCTTTCTTGGGTAGCCTTTTAATCCCCAAAGCTTCTTTCTGAGTTACGTCCTTAGTCTTCTTCTTGTGCTGTTCGATATGTCTTGGTTAGTCTACTACTGACTACACGGTTTAGCAGTCTCACGTTAATGCGAATAAGCAGGTTTATGATAATTTGAAATATTATGTTGTTCAAAATAAGGAACGACAATGGCAGTTCTTTCATGTGGTCTGAAAAAATTTGATTTTCTCCGTTAATTATCCTTGTATTTTCAATTTTATATCTTATTGCTAATTAATAACGATATGAGATTCGAAGTGAAATTTTTTTTAAATTTACAAGAAACTGATGTTTGAAGAAATTGGAGATGCGAAAACAGAACTTTAGATTAGATAATCTTTAAGAGAGTTATTACTGATACTAGGATTTGTGAATTCATTAACGACGTTGTTGAATGGCAGCAGTTTCATCAGTACCTCAATATTACATTTAATTTAGTGGGTTTATTATCGCCTTATTTTAATGGTAGTTTACTCGTGTTGTTAAAGTTTCGACTCGATTTCGAAGAACAACTTTAACGTTTGTAAATTCCGACCGTATGTAAATACTAAATACTTCTTTTAATCTAATCCACTGCTATCTGTATCTGTGCCATATGCGGAAATTCTTTTGATGAACTATTCAGATTTAGATGAAAGGGAATAGTTGGTGGGTTCATCCTGTACAAAATTTCATTATACATGGCACTGGCACATTAATAGGAAAACAAAATGGTTTATATCCCATATATTAGTACGCAATTTCATATGAATTTTGGTAGTAGATTTTAACAATGTTAGTTCCGGTGAAAATGCCATTAAAGTTCGATCACGTTGAATAATTATGTGACCCTACATCACCCATATTCGCAACACAACTCAGTAGCTTAGTATATAAAGTAATCATATTTCAAATATGAGTACAAACTATGGATATTTATACATAATGCATACCTTCCATTCCATCTTTTTTTATACTGCAAGCTCGCAATAATGTTATAACTTCTTTATACGTGCTGATGGTATTTTGTGATAGTACTTTATCATCCAAATGTAGAAGTAATATACATATGTGCATTGCACTATCTCAACAAAAGATAATATATGAAGGATGGTGAGGAAATGAAAAGGAATCATATTAAATGTCTTGATATTGCATAAAGCGATGTGAAAATTGATCCCAAGGGTGCTTTGATATGGCAGCTGAAAAAAGGTAGAGGAATAATGTAATAAACGAACTGGTATCTCCGCGCATATCAACTCTATATATCCTTATGTAGTCTTATGTTCATCAAACGTATCACATGTATCCATATTCATGATGTTACATATCACGAAAAGTACTGCAAAGATGTAGACCACAACCAACGTAATTTCCTCCCGTTAACGGGAAATAATAGGTTGCTGTGTCGTTGAGCGTGTACGCATGAAACCCATTATTCCTCTCTATTGCGTAATGCAGTACTGGCACTGGCAGACTAAGTTTAATTTGATGTATCAAACCTTATTATTTCTATGTTGGGCGTCTCTGAATTTCCCCCCAGAATATACTTTCTTTACATTACTTCGAAGAAAGTGCTCAATAATTTCTAAAAAAAAAGAAGTCCCTTTTAAGTAGTTCAGCTCGCTAATAATTCTCATATTACTCATAAATGAGTTTTACGATGGTTCGCAAACACCATACACTGCAGTCACTGCAGGGAGGCATTGCAACATTAGAAGTAATCAGGAAAATCCTGTGGTGCGACAAATAATAATCCATCTATTCTGTTGCTCGCAAAAGAAGCATTACTAGTCCTGGGCTAGCACCAGCCTTCGGGGATAACTCACGCTGTAGGGAACCAGATTATTGGAAAATCATTGCGAAATCTCAATAAAAATCAGAGGAAAATAGGGAATAGAAGTATTAAGCAAACCGGCAAATCATTATATTGTGAAAAACAGCTTCAGGATTCCGATCAAACATTTCAATTTCCAAATTTTGTTAGTATAAAAGCACATGTATTGTTAAAAATTACACAAACTAGGAGTCATATTGGGCATATTGGCATATATATACTTAGTTAAATGCTACGATATATTATGATATACACACTTACATTTATATAATGCATGAGGACATGGTGATTCAGCAACATGTTTGGATAGTTCGTGACACAGTTTCTCTTTTCCCTTTCAATGCTTGTTGACCATTCAGCTTAAAACGCAAATGCCAACTAAACTATAGAGCTCTTGTGATGAAGAAGTTTTATATGTGATTCTAATTCAAACAGTGTGTTTAATGCATATTTCATAATACTTTATAGGTACAAATGTTGATATTATTCGGCTTAGATAAACAAGTTGCCTAATTCACCAACACATTGAAATTCTCAATATATCTCTTGAGCTTATGTATTTTATCCAAGTAATACTTCATTTAAACACCAATAGAAGAGAATGGTTTTTGATTCATCCTTATGAATATTCACGTCTACTGAAAACAATATTGCAGAGGATTTAAATTAAAAACTTATTTCAACCTGCATAATATGAATCGTCAGACCTCGAATCACATTTTGTTTACCAAAAAGAAAGGTCTTCACCCCAAGCAAAAGAGAGAAAGTAGAAAGTCTTATGACAGTTCAAACACAAAAAATGATTAATTATTTGAATGCATGTTCTTTTGTGTTGTGTGATATTTCCCAAAAAGTTTAGCAGCATTATAAATGTTACACTTATAAAGGTCAGCAGGTTAGGAGTGAGAAGCATTTTATCCTTCTCAAATCAGCTCACACGATAACAGCGAGTGAAAACACGTATATTTTACACCCCTTATCGATTATCCGACATGCAAGTTATTAATAGAACGTACTTAAAAGCCTTTCTTGACCTTTCACTTCACGCTAATGATGATTACCAAGTTGTTACATGCATTTCACCATCTTTCTCACTTTCCCAAGCTTGAGAGAAAATTATGTTCACTAAAAACATTGTATTGAACATGAAAAAGAGCTCCTGTGGCTAAGAGTAAAAACCAATTTCTAGAGCATACAAAAAAACCTCGTCAGACAATGGGAAAGTGGAGTGTGGAGTGGAAAGGATATAAGAATCACTCTTCATTATCTCAATATGCCTAGGAAAATTGAAGAAATTGCAGTAAAAGGCTGACAGCTCAAAGGCGTCCACAATTCACTTGTCTTCGTGGTACATAATATATATAGTTTGGTATATAAATTTTACCAGTTTCTTTTTACAGGAAAGTCATTAACTTCACTATTGTGTAATACACGTTTGACTGTTGAAGTAAATAGTGAAGCAGTGCTACTTGTAATAGATATAATGGCATGCTTGTCTATACACACCTTGAGAAGAAAATCATGTGGCAAAAAGTTCACCTTTTTTAGACTGACTGAACAACGTTTTAAAAGAAATATTGCGTGACTTGGTGGAATAATTTGCGCAAAAAAACCCGAATAACAACGGGAAGACTACCAGAAAGGCTCAAGGGTAACAGTGAAAATCCTGAATATCTGTAAAAAGTAAAAGCATTACAACTTCCGTCCTTGGGTCGTACTCGGTACTCTTGCAAAAGTGCCCAAAAGTGCACTTATATACACAATATATTTTTAACTTTGCATAAAAAAACTTACGACGCAGAGGGGAATATTTTAAGGTGAAATGAAATGGGAGAGAAAATTGTGCTTGGGTAAAAAAGATATAGAAGGTTGATGGAAAGCGTTTACATGAGAAAGGGTAGCGAGTAAATGGATGGATTCCTTGCTCAATAGAATTACTAATGAAGGGAAAGAAGATGGGATAATATATATGTATAAAGCAAAAAATGGAAACGGAAGAAATGAGTGACTAAGCTGAAACTTCATGGAGAAGGTAGAGTTTGGGAAGGTAAAATGTGGATGGAAATTCAACGAAAGCTATATCGTATCGTCATCAATATAATATGCATTGCAAAATAATGTTAATACTTGCTGAAACTTATTGAGCTACAATCGACGAGGATGGAGCTGTAGTGGAAAAGACGAACTGTTTCTTTGAACGAACGTAACATTATTTTTTATATATTCATTCAAGCGCTCATCAAGAGACGTCTTGTTGCTGATGAAGAATGTTTGTACCTTGTCACAAAGACGGAACTTTACGATGATATGAAATAAAGGCATTGTAGAATCTAAGAACGCTGCTGTTGATATGATATTGAGAGCGATATATAGCTTACTAAAACGTAAAAAACTGCTTTAGGTTAATACCTATCTTTATTGAAGATTTAAAATACTTTTTTGAGTATAGCCATTAAATCCTCCTAGTGCCTAGTGTGAGTGGAAGTGGAAGCTTTGAGTTTGAGATCTCTTGTCAACTCATATTTAGAATTTCTTAGAAGTTTCATGGGAAAATAGTGAAAGCATTGCAGAAACATGCTATTTTTAAAACACTTTTTTAGGAAAATGAACGTGGTGCGACATGCGTCGTGTGGGAATTGCAAAGTATTTTATTGTTTTTGAAAATACAGTATTTTGAGGCAATAACTTGAGAATGGAGTGTTAAAAAATGTTTTCACCGAGAATGCCTAGATATCAAGAACTAATAATTAATAACAAAAGCGCATATTCTTCTACATAATCCACGTGGGCAATCATGATTACTTTTAATAAGGTCGCTAAAATTCATAAATCATTATAGGGTATTATATGTTAGTGTGTATAATAGTTCAACAGAGTAAAGAAAAAAGCGTATATGTGCATAATCATTGAAATATTCCACCTTGCATTTCCTTCACGCACACGATTTGCCAAATTTATCGGAGTCTGAGTTCCTTACATTACATATATAAGCTCCTTGTCTACCACCCTGCCACGCCACTTTTAATGGGCGTCGGTCGATCGATGTCCTGTTCGCGGTAGAGTGCGTGATAGCATTCCATATTTTATTCAAATATTACGAAACACGCATATTTGCATAAAGCAGTATTGTATTGTAGTCTTGCAGTAGGCATTTGTATGGATTAAGAGTGTTGACAGATGGCTTCACATTTTTACGGGGTTTCCTCAAGCACTACTTATAAATTTTATGCCCGCGTTTGCAACACAACACAACTCAACAAGGACTTCAACTTTTTACTAGGAATACATTAAAAGTTGGTTGTGTACATAAATATATAGCTCACATCTCATTCATGGTAAGCACTTTTCGACTCTTTCTTACAATAAAACGTACTCACACGAGATATTCGTCCTGATGGTGAAAGTAAAGTGACATCAGAAACTGGAGAATACGAGATTATTTAAAAATGAAAATGTCTCCTATATAATAAATGGAGCATAATAGCCACCGAGCCAGATGTGTGACACTGACTGACGTATATACCTTCCACATTCCTACATCCTGTTTTACCAGATGTGCAAAGCTAGTGAGTTTGTAAAGTAAAGTTATAATTATGGCACAACAAAGTAAATAGTCTGTAGCTAGCAGTAGTACTCAAGCAGCATAAAAATGTTGAGTCCATATAATAAAATAAATATATAAATATTTAACATCACGTTATAATTTTTATCACCATTCACCACAAGCAGTTATTATATAGTGAATAAATATGTCTGAGAGCTTTAACTAAATAGCTCTCTTACATCCGGAGTCCGGACCGCATCAACCACTTCATATGCCTCAGTCACACTCACACTATAACTTCATTTCCTTCTATACATAAGTGTACATATATGTACTTAAGTGTGAATGAAAGTGACGCAATCTTCCTCAAATATTTTATTAGAGCTTGGGCTTACATTTGGCTGAAGCAGAAAACGATAATGTGTTGGTATTTATGAATGTATTAAAAGAACACAAGCAGCTCTTAATTAGTTGATTCTAATGCAAGGGATAGCTTTACTATATATTTTAGGACTCGCCTACACCTACACACTACTCTTGCAACATAATAAGCAGCTTCCGTAAAGATTTACTGCATTGCCATTTCCCTCCATGCCCTTTTCCGCTTTGTCAGTATAAAACACTATACAAATGTAGAGCAGAGCTAGTTAATGAAGAACAAAAGATTTTAATCCGGAACACACATTTATTATAATTTCGTTAATGCCTTCATGCCTCAGTTTTGGTCATGTAGGTATGCTGACTATGTTTATGAATGTAATCAAGTTATTAACTCTACCAAAAAATACATAACTCCTTTTTATTTTTATGTATGGCTTCCATTATTGCTTCAACCTCCAAAAGAGTATATATCCGTTATATCTTGTTAGAATCTTGCCATACCCCGTTTGTAAGTGTAACTGAATGTATATTAAAACATTACCGTTTTGAGCAAGTGCATTTGTTCTAATGGTATTTTCACTAAATGGGACTAGCGTTAAAAATGTTAACAAAAATTTATAATGGGTTTTCTCTCTTGTTTGTTCCTTTTAACATTGTAGAATCAAGCGTTGTACTCTTCGCTCGTGGAGATTTCGGACGGGAAAGGTCGTCCTGTGCCCCGTCGACTCGTGCTCAGCTCAACACATCTCCACGTTCAACGCAACGTTCAGAAGGATGCGATTGTGGACAACGATGCGGATAGCAATAGGCCCACACACGGATCTGTGTCTGACCGTGGCCTGTCCGGAGAAGGAAGCTTTGACTCTTTCGTTGATACGGACTCACCTCCTCCGGAATATAATGTGAGTGGTACAATATGTTATTTTTGGATAAAAATGGGCTATTACATGGGTGCTATTGGGTAATTAAGTGGTGTGCTCAGATCCAGTTGTACGTGGGATTTCCATCATCATGTCGTCATTTAATGGCTGGGCTCATGGGCTTGTAGTGTAACCTTTCTCTGGAGTTTTATTTTCTATTGTCTTTCTCCATCCCACCCTCTCCGCAATCTCTGCCACTGGCCTGGCCATTTTCCCTGTCGAGGATATATAACAATTCTGATTTAATTTANCCATTTTCCCTGTCGAGGATATATAACAATTCTGATTTAATTTAGCGATTAGTGTGAAAAATACGGTCATTGCACGGAACTAGCTAGGCTGAATTATGAACAGTTAGGGAAGCATGAAATTTTTCCTTCGTACCGGAAATGATTCATTTTCCCCAATTCTTCATGTGGCGTGTATCCTTTAGAAAATCAAATTACTCAGGTTCGTGCATTTCTAAAAGCGTATCTAAAAGCGTATCTAAAAGCGCAGCAATTTTTTCTTGGGATCAAATCTTCCTCATGGAATCAACCATCCGCATCCTTTTACTTTGCTAAAAGGGATAAAAATCGCATATTCGTCAATTTCAGCTGTCAATGTGTCCTGAGTGGCGCCTGTCATGCTATAAACGAATCTGAATATATCAGCATTTCTCTATCTCTCTCAGACAAAAAAACGACTCCATGTATCAACATCAACTATCAACCTATAAGAAACCCCAAAAGTAAACTATAAATTACTTAGAATAACAAAGTGAAAGCTGGCGAAGTCAAGTAGATGAGGAAAAACAAGAAAAAACGAAAGATTTCATCTCATCTTAAGTAGAAATATACATATACCACGTTTGAAAAAGTTTATGCGTATAGGATTGCATCACATATCACATTCATCATGCATAAAGACTCTGATAGTCTTCTTTCTCTTTTCTTTCAATACTACTTCACTTAATTTAATCTCCACTCTACCAAACCAAACTGTAGGTTCTACTGAAACTGTTGATTTGGTTCTTTTCTCTGATCCAAAATATCTTGCTACACATCCTAGAAATAAAACACGTTCATTGTAGACTACTTATGTCTAGTATATATGTATATTAGTATCTAATTTTAGCAAATATTAGCAGCACTCTTTTATATATATGGTTAGAATGAGTTGTTGAGTTTCATGTATAGCATTTAATGTATTGATTTTGATTATGTTGAAGTACTTATGATTATGTTGAAGTACTTAAGTCTTCTTAGTAGAAAAGGAAGGTACGATAAAAAAAAGGAATGAAACGAAGGGTATTTAATATATGAAGGATTTTATGTAACATACGATACAAGATACAACCATGGAGGTAGGTACATTATTACTCTGTGCATACAACATACAACCATAATACGTATATAGAATTGAATCGAGTTGTAAGGATTGTACAAATGAAGAAAATGAGTAAATTGCTCTCAACAGAAAACCTTCCTAAATGGTTTGCAATTGGTCACTGTTGACTGTATTGTATTATGTTGCATCATCTTACCTATTGCTAAAAGTTTCTCTTCCATCTTCTTAAAGGAAAGCCAATAAGGAGTGGAAGTAAAAGTTGAGTGAAGAAGAGAGAGAGAGAGAGAGAGAAGAGTCCAGCTTCTGAGCTTTTACTTCTCTCTCTCTCTTTATTCCACTTGCCATTCTCCATTTTCTCTTCACAAAAAATCTCAACTGTTCAGAAGCACCCAATCTACTTATATATACGTATAGTGCAGTATAGTATGGCTATATGGCTTCACCGTTTTTATTGACACAGTGGCTTTTGGCTCCACATAATCTTGTCGAATGAATGTAATATATTTAAAGCAATACAGTAAAGCAGACATGTTGTAATGGGTAGCTGGAGTAGGTAAGTCCTTAAAAGATTAGCACTTTTCACTAGAAGCTTTTTGTCATGTTCTCAATTCTCATGAAGCAAACCAAACCACAAAGCTAAACTCATCGCTTTCCCAGGATTCATTTTTTTAGCTTATATTCCCTCCAAACATTCTCTGTGCTCGTGATCCTGATGCTCATTCATGTGATGGGAGTTTTAATGTTGAGGTTTTTCCTTAACTCTCAGGACAGAACAAGCTTCGATTGCTGTTGAAGGGAAAAATTGTAAAGACCAGAAAAAAAGATGGATGGGGTAGTGAAGGATTACTTATTTTTTGCTTCCTTTTCTGTACTCACTCAAACTCCTACCTGCTTAACCATTTCATCCATGTCATTTTTTTGCTAAGAATGGATTGCCACTGGCTATCATGAGGAGATGGTGAGCTGGTGAGCAGTTGTATTTTGTAGCATATGAGATTCACTGCTACCACATCCCACAATCTCTTGTAATTTTTATGGGATAATGAACGGAATGCGAAAAGTAAAATAGGGCTCATATCATTTATAGTGGGAAAATGTATGGTCTGCTGACTGCTGACGATACTTAGATTTCGTGAAGAAAAACCGAACTTAAACCAATCCTATATCCTTTAGCCAATCGATTTGGCAAAAAAAATGGGAAGCATTTTAGAAGCCACGACACTGACACACGTACATCCTTCATGTATTTCGTGATCCTTTGTTAAGCTACATATATAGTTATGTTTGTCTTCTTTTTATTCAAAAAGGCACTTTTGGTAAAGTACATAAAATGAAAGTGTACTTATATTTGTATAATATAGTATTATATAATAAATAGCTGATGTAGTAGTAATCGTGGACTTCTTGTTATTTTTTTGCTTTCTTCTTCAATGAATGAATAGAAGAGAAAAAAGTCACGAATAAAATCGGACTCGGAGGAAAAGACCTTCAAATTTTATCGTTATTGCTTTCGATTTTGATTGTGATCAAAAAGCGAGATCAAGAGAAAATTTTTTTTGTGGAAGCATCGAGCAGACCAGACCATAGACCAGACACTGAGACACAGCCACTCGTTTATGCATATCACATGGAGTGCGGAGTATGCACGTGTATTCTTATGTAACCGATTATGTATAAAGCTAACCATATCTGCTACAAGATTGGGAATAGAAATGGGAGTTGCTAAATAGAATTAGTTTTATCGATTTGGATTGAATGTCTTGCAGTAAATATTTCTGTATGTGAAAAGCGATCCTGTTTTATAAGATACACACTTACATTTACCTTTTCCTATCAACATTTCCGTTCCGCTCATGCACAAGGCAAGGCTAATCCTGGTTTATACTAAAATGGCGAGCATATCTGAAAATGGAAAAAACCATTGCAGCAAAAATGTAACGTCTTTCTTTTCTCACTTTCCGGTTAGCCAAACGTTAAGCCAATTTACATCTTAAATGTGCTTTATAACTACAACAATGCGGACATGAGCCCTTTACTGCCTTCGATTGGGAGATGGAAACGAACTTTCAAGGTCGTTTTCTTTAAAGACTTTACGCGAAAACGAGTTGTCTCTGCATTCTATCAAATGTCGTCATTGCTGGAAAGACACTCGATGTCCCCTAGTCTTCGTCTTCCAGATACGAATGACTCCAAGATGAGTATATATAATAAATTATTTATGCAGCTGTCTGAGCATTTCTTTCTCAAATGCGATACGATACATAATATCTCATTTTCAATGCTGATTTTGCAAAAGGCTTTGGTGTTCCGAATGCCTTTTATCAGTGGAATATTTTATGATATTCTATCTTTGTATAGCTATCTACAATACACTCTTAGACAGTCCAGTCCAGCACATTCGGTGCAAGTTCAAAGTTACAACCACAAAGCTGGCACATGAATATCGTATAACATAGAGGAATAACAAAACACTAAAAGCCACAGTGGTTTTTCTAGGAACCTTTTCCTCCCCATCCATACTCGCACACATTTGTTATTCATTGGAAATGCGAAGCATTTTGTAAAGCAGTGGTGGCAGACGGCAAAGTGTCGGTGCTCATTAACTTTTCAAGGAAGGATATAGCAGTCGGAATCAGAGTGAGCATTTATTTTCCTTGATATCTAGTCGATAAACTCCTATTCCGAACATGTGAAGCCAGCTGCCTCGACATTCGAGCTTGACTCTTGTAACTATTTTGTCAAGTTTGCCCACATGAGTTAGAATTTTATGTCTTCTTATTATAGAATAGAAAGTAGACAGCCGACCTAACCTGTCTTCTCAGCCTTAACCCTCCTCGTGCTTATTTTATTGTGGAAACTCATGTGTCAAACCGTATGAATTGTACCATTTGGCATTTGACCGTCGCCGTCTACATTAGGAAAAAATAAATTTTCGCGAAAATATTGTAACAATAATGTCTTATTCTCTTCCTTTATTGGTTGAATACTGCAATCGGTTGCATGCACATGTGCCATATTGTGTAAGAGAAAGTTCACAATTGGAGTTGGAAGTAGTTTACGCATACGTGATAAAGACAAGAATAAATAAATAAGTAGTTTTCTTCCTTACTTAGTAATTCCACGCCAGAAATTGTCTTCCACTCTACCAATTCTCAAGGGACCCCAAAATAGACAGCTAACTTCGAGAAAGGAATAGGGCAGCAAGTCAGCCACTACATTTATTGTGTAATCATGATGAACATCTAAAAAAAATTAGGTAGAAAATGCGTTCTCCTTCTCCTTCAGCAAAAGGAAGTGCTCTTGTCCCATGTTGAATCCTTTGACTAACATTCCAATTCCGGCCCATCACATCACACGTTTGATGGCAATAGAAATTCCGTTCCACAAAAGATTCCAACCCGTGAATGAATACATGTACGTTTTCTCTTTCATGTCGGTAGTCGGTCGGCATGCTCCACGATGTATATTATAGGCTTGTCATTGATTGCCGTCACTTTATCTAAAGTAAAAGCTCAAGTGACTTCCTTTCCAGCCCTTCAAACTCATTTCGGCTACCCATTTCCTTGTTTTCTTCTCGCCAAAAGGACTACCAAACTATATTAATACATACTACACACACTCTCTCATCATTTTCATCATCTTTTTTCCACTCGTCCGTATATTATTATCGACTGAAGAAGTACAAGGGACAAGAGAAGAGTTCATAAAATTCGCAGTTCGACGCTAGTTCTGCTTTCTCTTCCGCACCGTCCCACTGGCAGAACAGAAGCGAAACCAAGAGCCGGCGGACCGTGATGCCGTGTAATATGTCATGCTGTATATAATGTTGGTGTTGGTACAATACATATTTTCACATTGGAAAGCATTTACGTGTATACATCATCCAAGAAAAATAAGCCCAGCAGGGGGAAGAAGAAAAAAGGTTCGTTTTCCTTTCCATGTCTTGGGTTTTGTCAACCGACTGCCTATTCATTTACTAGACCGTGTGTAATTCTACCATGACATTTGTTTCTGGCTTTGAAATAAAAAGTGTATATGTTTTTTTTGTTCTAGGCGTTTCCCCTCTGTCTTTCATTCATTTTTGTACCACTACACGACTGTGGCTATTACCAAACGAACACTTTCACTTGACCTCCGGCGGAATAACAATTTTTGTGTGATATGTGATGCGCCATGCTTTATTCAGTATTCAGGGGAGATATTGTGGTTTAAACGGCAAGGCAAGAGAAGAAAACGTTATTGAACCTTTTACAGTGTTGGCTGTCTCTCTTTCTTCGTTTACTAGTTCCCCCTTTCAATCCTCATTCCAATCACGATTGGAAGCCTGAAACCAAACAGACACCCTCTTTGCAAATTCGACTCCTTCATTTCATATCCCTTGAAAGTGTCAAATGTAAAGGAGCTGAAGCAAAGAGTCATTATCGTTTTATGTACCTATTATATACAGTAAGAAAATATACTGGAGAGGATGCCTCTCACGTTCTAAATCATTGGGAATTCCCTCAAACATCTGAAGAAGAAAGTAAGGAGCAGCTAAGTATGCACATTTATTGACCTCCCCACTATCAAAGAAGTTTAGGGTCGTCTACAATGTCTCCTGGGTATTATATCCTAAAGAGAAGATGGTCATAAATGGTCTAAATATTATCTGTTTTTGATTCTCTCAACCAACTTGGATATTTTACGAGGGCAGATTGGTAGAAAACTAAAAGACACAGTATATATAGTCAAGTGTATCATCAAATCGCTTTTCTTTACCCATTTTCCATAATATTTTATGGTCTGATGGTGGTGGTGGTGAAAGGATAATTGTCTTTTGAGGAGGAGAATTTGTGTAATGTGTGGATGCAAAGGATGCCAAAAGTAATCCTTGGTGAAGAAGATGATGATGGTATGTTGGTATATATACAGCTATGCAGTAGGCTATGAACAAGATTTAGAGAGGGACAAATGCGCCATAATAAAGCTGAAGCTGCATCTTTTGCTTTATATAGCTTTGGCATGAATGTTAAATGTGCACTGTAGACATAAAAGGGTTCTGCGTAAGCTGCCAAAAAGGTATATTTCCCAACTCTTTTGGCGTATTGTCAGCAAAGGAGAAAGTAATACACAAAGAAAGTGTTGTCACCATTGTTTGGTAGACCCCGTAGCGTTTCAGTTTTTGACGCTGAAAAGGGAAACAGTATGTTGTGTTTAGTAAACAAAACATGTACTCTCAAATAGGCTTTGGAATACAATTGTGCTTGTGGTTTTGAAAGACAAGTGGGTAAAAGTAAAATACCAAGGCAACTCTCAAACTTTAAATTGAATGAGATCAAACTTGTAAAATACATATACAATTCCTGGGAGCATAGCAATGACACTTTTTTTGCTTTGTATGTTGAATAGGAATAATGCGTTTATAAAGCAAAATGTACATGCACATGTAGCAAAGTTATAACTTGACACGAAATAGAAGTTGAAGGTTTTATTGTTGGATCCATTATCCAGCTTGGCAATGGAAATTGGAAAGCTTATATAGTTTTAACATTTAACAAATCAATAACTCCATTAGAGTGAAGGGGATTTCATCAAGTCATTGAGGTTTTGAAACTAAGGATCACTTTAAAAGCCATGTTGGATACACGATTTGAAAGATTGGAATATAAAGTAGTTTTGTATGGTCCCAAGTGAGAATTTCGACTAATTGCGATTAGCTAGAACAGGAAATGATGTACACGATGTGCTGATAACAGTGTGGAAATATAAGATTCAACTCATTTTTGTAATGGGTTTTGTAATGACTCATATGAGCGTTTCAAACTTCCCAAAACACACTTATAACCCTTATAACAGACAAGCGTTACATGAATAATGAAGACTTGCATTGTTCCAATAAGAGGAAACACTTGTTCTGGAACTTCTGGTTCTAACGCGCTGTAGTTATGTAGTATAGTTCTATAGTCTAGTCTGGAGTGCTGGGCATTCAAGGTAGAAGGAGATTGGGACAAAATAAGGAAAAGTCTATTTGAGTTGTATGTTCCTCAAAATTGAGAATAAGAATATGGAAGCAAGAATTCTAAGTATACTTAATGTAAGTGTGCTGAATCAACCTACTCCCTAGTTAGTCAGCAAACTTAATCAAAAGGGAAAAGCCTAATTTTCTCCTATGTCATACATATGTACTTAATAGCCATTAGAGAATTGTCAAAGTAGGCATAAACTCAAAGTTTTCCTCCATAAAAATTACATAGTACAAAAAGTTCTCATTTCAGTTCCACTCCCTACGATGTGATGAAATACGATTATCAAAGAGTTTCTTCTTCTTTTATTTTTTACTTTCTTAGAAAAACGAGCTCTAGCATTGTAAGCGGCTTACTTACTTACGTCTAATCTTTTTAAATTAGTTCCGATTCCGATTCCAAAGATACTACTGAAACAATTCCTTTGTCTTCATTCATACTTTAGCATAACGTAGAAGAAAGAGAAAACAGCTTTTTTACAATCATTTACATCAACCAAACTGTACCCCCGCTCCCCTATCATCATCATTGTGATAACGATCTCAGAAATAATTTTAACGATTTTTTCGACTGAACTGCCCTCAGCTCAGCCCACTCTACAGTATTTACCATTCTTAGATGCTTGAATGGAATGGAATCCAAATACCATTTTTTATACTTTCCATTTTTAGTTACCTCAAAAGCTTTCTGATTCATCAACATCAACAACAACCCAAACTTTTTAGCTTCAGTTGAAACGTTAAACTCATTCGCATTCGCTGACTTCGGCTTCAAACAAGAGAAACTAGCTATTTAGTCTGTTTCTTTCTGTGAAAAAAAAAACCAGTAATATAAAAGTCATCATGTTACTCAAACGGATGTCCTCAAACGGATAAAATGAATGCGAAGCGCAAACACACTCAAATTGTTTTCATGCACATAAAACTTACGAAATAAGTAGAGAACTTGTCACAACGGAAGTGCACAATCGTTAGTTTTAACCCAGGTATCGCAACTTTGGTACATATCAGACACAAACGACTCCACTTCAACAATTCCTGTGCTTTGAAACAAAGTCCTGCAAACTTGGAATGAAAAAACGCGTACACCCATTATATTCTATATGTGTTGTTTGTATCTTCGTGAAATGTAAATATTTCGTACGAGAAAGTAGATGGAAACGGAAAGTTTTAGACTGTGAAGCCTTACAAATTAAGGCTGCTATAATATACATTTGTATGTACGGTCTAACTAGGCTTATATGGTTGATGATGGCTGATGGCTCTTCCTCTTCGGTGTGCGTTGTGTGTGATCTCATTTTGTGAAGTAGAATGATATAATGACAGACATTTTACACTGTCTGCCACTACTCCGCAGAAAAGTTATCAAACCAAGTGTGTACATGGGGATAAGTGGAGAAAAGCAGTTGTAATGGTTTGTTGATGATATCGATATGTATATATGTGACTAACTTTCTAATAACCTCGTATTATGTAGTACATGCTCGCATAAAAAATAAATGGATATGGCATCAGCTGCCAGCACCGTTTCCATTACCGCTGATTGCCGATAAATTACAAGTTGCAACAGAAGAACGCTCACGAGCAAAGACACACAAAATGAAACATGGAAGAAGGAGGTTCTACTACCTATTTCCATTCTTTTTCTATGAATGCATATCTTAATAGGATTTCCATGAAATTCAAATGCCACACAACACTCTTGATTATATACTATTGCTATTTTTTGTGCTTCGTACTTATAAAAAGCAGTTACAGTTAGATTTCATCTGCCGGTGGGATGGTCGCATGCAATACACGAGTACAGTAAAGGAGAAACCATTAAAACCGCGTGTAGATTTGTTGACTATACGATATTACAATGCTGTTGTTTCCCATTAACAATACAGCTTCGCATACGTTGTACGTTATCCTACTTGTCAATGTTGTCAATGACGTTCATTCTTCTTTACGTTCAAATTTGAAACGCAATAAAACTGTTTAATGAATTAGATGAATGAAAATACTTAAAACAATGCAGCTTCTGAAAGCTCCTCTGAACATACTTTGTACAAACACCATTCAACTTTTTGATTGGAGGCAGTAGGCAGTGTTGTAAATTATATGATGCAGTTTTACCTTTCTCTATATACCTTCAACGTTTCACTCACGACGCCAGAGTCCTTGCATTCTTATACAGTATACATAGCATTACACACTACATATTATTTGTCGATACTATATCGATGTCGAATTTTACTGAATGCGATGAAACTTTCTTTGAGTTATTTTACTTTTTTATTAACATTCTACATCATTTTAGCGTTCTTGAAGCGTTTGTGTTTATTATACCAACAACAAAACAAATTCCAATCAAAATTTTATTTGCGAACGAAGTAGAACGAGGAAACCAAATTACATGGATAATACGAACACCAGGAATAGTAATATTGTTTTCAGGAACAAAAAATTTTGATTCTGCTTTAAGCTTAACGCTTTCATCGCAAACATCCGTTTCCGCTCCTACAATAGGAATCTACCATCTACCTGCTTCCGTGTCTTTAGTTCTTCACAGGAACAAACACAGAGTGAAGCCAAGGGAGAATATTTTCATTTCCTCGCTTGTTCTTTCTTCCGCTTTTGTGCCCGTGTGCCCATCAATTGAGAATGTATTAACACCAACAAATTCTCGCATCTCATCCTTCACAACAGCGTTTCTTCTAGAAAGGGCAAATACTGAATACAAATACAAATGCGAGGAAACTAAAGCAAGCTGCAAGGAAAGTTTGTTATATAATTTTTCCCGTTCGGTTCGATATTCTGTGTATAAAATCAAAAGTTAGAAGCGAGCATTACAATTTACAATCCCCGAGAACAGCGAAACGCTTCGTTGAACCTTGCAAAGTAAAGTGAAGCATATGTTAAAATGCCACTCTTATCAAGAATCCATTACAAACGTATTTTAGAAAATGCGGTATTTGCGGATGAGCCTAAAAAGCTAGGCATTTTTGAGGAACGTGGGAAAGTTGATACGTGTTGCGTGTTGTCATAAGTGAAGCGAAAATTTGAAGGATGTTGGAAATGTAGTGACAGATAATAATGCTGCGGTGGGATGAAAGGATGGGTGAAATGAAAATTGGAGAGAGACAGGAAAAAATGGTTTTGTATTCCAACCGTATAATGTCGAAGTTGTAAAGTTTCTAAAATATCTAAGGTTTACCACTTTCACTTTTGCCATTCACTTCCAACCAAACATAATACTGAACAAATACTTTGAACCTTAACCTATGTTTTACTCTATATTCATGATAATCCACATTCATGCATAAAAGTTTTAAGGAGGAAGCAAAAGAATCGAGGATTCTCATTTTATACTGAATTTCACAATGGATTAAATTACTTGGTCTTCATTATTTTACCTCCCGTTATCCCATATACTCATCGAAATCAAACATGATTGCATCGTGATAATTGATGATTATGATTATTACGATGGATTTCGAGTTACAGAACGGGATTTCGATAAAAAACGGCACTTATAATAGCGTACCATTTTCGTTGGTAAAAAATAATGCGCACAAATTACCTGTGATGCCTGTCATTTATTGCTATACCAAATGCAACTTTACTTGCATGTTACTTCCTACTTTCACAGAAGCACATTGCTTTCACTACTCCCTCACAAAGTGAATAGGGATGACGGGATGAGTCTAATGGTCTAGACAACCACAGTACTACGCAGTAATTACAATTACACTGCGTGAATGCATAAAGTTTGTGTTTATTTCATGTCATGAAGGTAGTAAGGTAGTAGAAGCGTAGAAGGTAGGCAGTCGGCATTCATTGTAATCTGGAGAAAGCCGATTTATCACCTTCTTTATTGCAGAATATAAAGCCAGTAAAAGCTTTTCCTCACGGCACGACATCATTTGCTTTCCCACAGATAAAGAACCAGAGAAATGGATAAAAAGAATCATAACATGTGATGGCCTTGCTAAAAAGCTCTCAAAATGGAATTTCAATAATTTTTTCTATGTATAACGTACCAGTTCGTTAGATATGACAATGTAGTGTCTGAATCATCAAATTAACATAGAAGAATACCAAAAGAAGAAAGTCACAAAAGCAATGAGATTAACGTTTCAAAGGTGTGCTAATGCAAATGCCAAATAAAATGTTCAAATTACATTATGTTAATGCTATACATTAGAGCGATCAAAGTATCAAGCGAGTGAGCATTAGCATGTTTGCAGCCCGTGAAATCAAAAGGAATTAAAATCAAAAGTAGCAAGTTGTAAACCAAGAAACTTTCCTTTGCAGCTCATAATAGTAGTTAGGTATTTATATGATATCGATATTCCCTTCGTTATTGTAAACTCCTTTATTCTCCTTTATACATATTGTTGAGAAAGCTTGTTAAAAAGCGGAAACTGGTATAGTACTTATATTTTCTATATAGAAGTCTATCAGCTTACGTATATGTGTATTTATTTACGACCGCCTATAAATAATGTACACGACACAAGTAGTTTACTTGAGAACGCACATGACATCCTATACTCCCGGACATGATCTACTTTATTCGTGCAAGATTGTTATATTATGTTATTAATAACAAAACATAAACTACATGTTATATGTTCAACATTCTACCTTACAAAACACAATTTAACTAGAGAATAAATACAATATATTGAGAAAAAGGCTAAGTCAATAGAGAGGAAGGATGAGGGCAATATTTCATTGTCAGAAGTTGTCAAAAAAACGGGGGTACACATGAGAACCCGCAGTATGGATGACATGACATGAAGAAGCGACTTAACTTTTTGATTCTTCCTTATTATAAAGACTGGCAAACTGGGAAAGGGAAACTAAAGGAGCTTTCACATAAACCATGGATCACTGAATCTTAAGAAATATTATATATTGTAGCAATATACAATACCTACTTGCACTTTTTGCATGTGTGGAAGAATGAAATATTGCTGGCATCCAATTATTTTTATATTACAGATTATGAAATGGGTTGAGTCGGGTCGAGTATTGACTCTTGACTTGTGTCGACGATGATGATTATAGTGCCCAAACCCAAAAGATACAAAAACAACAATGACAATTTTCAAGAGAAAGGGAAATCCGCTTTTGACTTCTTTTCCTAATTTGGCTTATTATTTCATCAGAGGAAAAGGAAAGCAAAGTTGAAAGTAAAGAAAAGTAACAAATCATGTTCATCGTAAGATGACGATTGATTGGAACTTGGAACATTTTAAGTACTCTAAAAACTTCTGAGGTTTTTTTTAGTATATTAGATGTTGAGAAGCAATTAGGTGGTAACGAAAACGCTTCGCTCACATAAGATGGCTTAGGCTTACTTCTTTCTCTTTTCACTCAAATGAAAGGTTAAATTTAAGATGGGACAAAGCATTATTAACTATATACCTACATATATACAACGGCAAGCTTTCTTACTTTCTTTGGCAGAAACGAGAAGTGACAATACAAAGAGTGGATGGAGTCCTTGGAATCAGTGTCCGTGGTGGTGCGGAGCACTCGCTTCCATTGATTGTGTCCTCGCCTTATTCCTGGCTCTCCAGCAGGCCTCTGTAAGCAGATCTACATTGGAGATGCTGTTATTGCAAGTAAGCAATTTTCATGACATGATATCCTACTTTGTAACAATAAAACGAATGTTTCGGCAAAGGCTACGGGTCTCCCTACACGAAAGCTAATTGCAGGGATCAGGTAAACCTGTAGGTATCAGGTATTATATTACTGCTTTTACCCTGCTTTCTTACAATCTTGGGAATTATGTGTTTAACCCAAGACCTTACTGGTTCCCTAACGTTGTACTTCAATTGCATTGCCCAAGTCGATTGAAGGTGAAAAGTATAAAAGAAAGTCTGCTTCGTAGTTCGTGAGATATGTAGCAAGTTCTAAATCTCTTTGTCGTGTTCTTAGTTACGATGTGAGATGCGATACGAGTTACTAACAAGGTCGAATCTTTTGCTATCGCTATCAGTAATACAGTGCTAAAGGAGAAAAAAGGCAACCCATAACCCAGCCTTCATCTCATTTCATGTCTCGAAATGACGGAGTGAGAGACAGCTTTCCTTTCTCATCGTCAGTCAAAAGCGTATGTTAAGTGGAGTAAACTTCTAGGTTGGATGCTACTACATAGGAGTCGTACTTACGAAGCTTTTTTGTCACGACAAAACTATCCTTTTCCGTAAAGACAACCTAATTCTTTGAGAATTCAAATATTGTGTCCTAGTGTTTCGTAACAAAATAAGTTTTGTACATTATGCTGTGAGCTTAACGTAACGAAAAAAGTTTCACTATATTATGCATAATGAAGAGATAAAGAGTAACACCATTTCGACTACGATGTCTCACTTTTCTCGTTTTAACTCTCTTCATCTCTTGGAGATTCTGATGATTTGTGATCTTGGCCTCCTAATACTTAATATATTGTAAGCACTGTGCTTACAACTAGGATGCCATTGAAGTGCAAGAATTTGAGCTGGCTTCGTGTCCCAAAATCTAAGATAAAGTCAAGTAAACTAACGTCAGACGCCTTTTATCATCTTGCCCCATTCAACCATAATTAACCGAATTCGAAAAATGTATGAATGACTGTTGTGTAATACTAGTAATGAGTAAAGGAGTTCACTAAAAGATGAGATTGTTAGATCAAATCTAACCATCAACTATTATCAAATGGAAGCAGTAAAAAAGTGAAACGTAACACAATGACAGAACGGTTTGAAACGAGGAACCAATACAAACATAAATTCTAGATAACTGATTCCCCCGTAATTTCGAGGAGGCTATTTATTCCATATTAGGAGTTTTAACAGAAACCACTGAAAACAGAACTAAAACACATTAAGGTTTTCAATTATCTTTACACTGACAAGCCAGCCGCTTCCATCATAGCCGTAGCTTCTGCAACTGGGTCGATAGGCTCCAAATCCAACCCAGGATAGCCCATCACGTTGGCATACTGAGCTGCGGTAACGATATCCACAACATCTGCACCTGCTCGAACTGTTTGTGATTCCCCGGCAGGAAGATCCTCTTTGGGCTCAAGAACTGATATGTGATCAGGAAGAGGTTTCTTAGGTCCTGCCTTGCCAGTAGGATCCCACGGA
>JAANSM010000447.1:0-28616 GCA_036850725.1 Orchesella villosa | reverse complement strand
ACTCCTTAGCGTCCACAAACTGCAGGGTATTCCTAGAACCACTTCTTCTTACTACCCAGCAAGTTACTCGTAAGAAAGGCCGCTTGCCAAAATTTTGTGTTGCGACATTTGGAGTGTGCAAACTTCAGGAAGAAAGTTTTGCTGGATGCCCTACTACAGCACCTGTGTGGGGGTTTATTCGATGTGTGAAACAAGAAATACTTGGATTAGTTTCGAAACTAGTTGACCTAGACCCTCATGAAGAGAAAATAGAAGATAACTTGACCTTCCTGATGAAAGAAATGTGGAATGATGACGGGGAAACGGAAGTCATGTATCGGGAAGGATTTCGTTATATTCGGCGATTAGAAAATGACAACCTGAATGAAATTCCATCTCATGATTTGCTAACATTTCCATCAGAATTCACTGATTTAGATACGGATAGAAGAGATTACACTGTGAAGCTTCCCCAATCAAATTTGCTCTCAGACTTGAGCTACATTCCAAAGAAAATCGGGGAGGTTGGAAAAAGTCAAGTGGTGGTTGAGGTTCGAGCTACTTCCTTAAATTTCAAGGATGTTTTAAACATCATGAAGCCAAGTGATTTCTTTAAAGGGATGAATACAATTGGGCTGGATTTTTCAGGGGTGGTTACGCTTATAGGAGAGAAAGTAGACGGATTGACAGTGGGAACACCTGTTTTTGGTATGTCTTGCGTGCAGAGTACCATTTCAGGTTACATCAAAGTGCAAGCTCAGCATTTGGCTGTGATTCCTCCCACTTTAACTTTCGCTGAAGCGGCTACGCTCCCAGTGGCATTCCTTACGGCATGGTATTGCCTGGTTGATGTTGCTCAAGCAAAATCAGGCCAAACGGTTCTTATTCACGCTGCTTCTGGAGGAGTTGGATTGGTTGCAGTACAAATTGCAAGGCATGTTGGGTTAAATATTGTGGTCACAGCAGGAAATCCAAAAAAGAGGAACTATTTGAATGAACTTGGAATCAAGCACGTGTTTAATTCGAGAACATTAGAATTTGGGGAGAAAATTAAGGAAATAACGCAAAATCAAGGAGTTGACATTGTGCTGAACTGCTTGACGGGACCTGGTTTCAAAGAAACTTCGTTGGATGTTTGTAAAGTTGGTGGATTTTTTGTTGAAATTAGTAAGCTCGAGATTTGGGAGGAGGAAGAGGTTAAGCAGCGGAAACCAGGAGTGAATTATGAGGTTGTGGATCTCACAACTGTGGAACCAGAAAAGGTTAGTTGTTTATGGAGAAAGTTACCAACACTTTTGGAGGAGGGTGTTATAAAACCGCTTCCATTCAGAAGCTACACTGCTTCTAGACTTATTTACGCACTCAAGTTTCTCCAGAAGGCGAAGCACATTGGGAAGGTGATTGTGGAAATGCCGAGGTTTGAGAAAGAGACAGGAACTTGGAGGGACTTCTTGTTTAACGATCGAAGCAGCTACCTTATCACAGGTGGAAAAGGTTCGATTGGTCTTGCTATCGCAGAATGGATGGTTTCCCAAGGAGCGAAGTATATTGTGCTTGTTGGAAGAGGTCCGCCTAAAGAAAATGCTTTACAAATAATTCATAAGCTGGAAAATGAAGCAGGAGCTCGAGTTATATGTAAGGAAGTTGACATCTCCAACTTTGACGAGTGCAAAGTACTTCTTAATGAAATTGAGGACGATTTCAAGTTGCCCCAACTTCGGGGAATTCACCATTGCGCTGGGCTGGTATCGGATGCGATGATTATTCACCAATCCTGGGAGAATTTTGAAAACGTGCTAAATCCAAAAGTGAAAGGGGTCTTTAATCTGCATACCTTAACATTAAACTTTCCTCTAGAGCACTTTGTTGTACACTCCTCACTGACGAGCACGATTGGCAACCCTGGACAATCAAACTACGCAGCTGCTAATGCTTATATGGAATCACTAATTGAAAGGCGGAATTGGATGGGACTTCCCGGTTTGTCCTTGAGCTGGGGTCAGTGGAATGTGGGGCTAGCTGAAAACTTGGAATTGGATTACTTTGCCCCCTTTTCAGTGGCACATGGGATTGCGACGCTTGAGAATGCGTTCTTTGAAAACAGGGGAAATGTTGGAGCAGGATTTGTAAATTTTGGTAAAACTGTAAAGCTCTTTCCCTCCTATGAGAAGGCGTTATTTGAGCATATTTTTGTGGACTCTTTAAATATGAAGGATGGAAATTGTACTGGTAGTGGCGGCTTCAAAGCAAAACAGAATCTGGTAGAAATTTACTATAAAGTTGATGGGGACGACGAGAAGGAAAGCTTGATTAAGGGGTTTATTAAACAAGGGCTTGCAGATTCTCTGGGCATTCCGCCAGAGGAATTGGAAGAAGATGTGCTATTTTCCCAGATGGGAATGGATTCCCTGCTAAGCATTGAGTTTTATAATAGATTGCAGTCGGAGATGGGAAATGTCGACTTGGGCTATATTGATATGGAGCAGCAAGGAACGGTAGAAAAGATTAGCGGTGTTATCAAAGCTGCGTTGGACCGGAAGTCGATGGCTGTCGTAAATTGAATTGATGAGGAATTAACATGAGTAAACAAAAGTGATTATTTAAGGGCAATTAATTTCCTAAATTATACTTTCTTAAAGGAAAATTGATAGAACAAAAATAATATAATAATATGTTTATAATTTTGATTATGATACCCAACATTTATTTTGCTCAGAGTGCGCACACTGATTTGCAGCATAACTCGTAATTTTTATTATGTTTGAACTTCATATTTGCAATATAATTTTTGGTTCGAATTCGGTTACAAACGAACGAAAGTAGATAGTTATAAGTACAATTTTTTTACTCAGTATAAAATATTTTAGTAATGCAATGGCTGAAAAAAATTGCTTCACTTCTGTAAAAAGAAAATTTTCCTAAACATACATATCACTGCACAATGAAAAATAGGACAAGGTCAAGACCGGACGGAGCATAATTTAGTATTCCATTCTTTTGTTGCTAAAAAGATATGGATGACAATAGCACGTATGACGTAGGCAAAAGAACCCTTTAAAAATTGAGTTGAACGAGAAACTTCTCTACTGAAAAATTGTGAAACATCCTCCAAAAAAGACATTTTCTTGTTAGTTATGGTAGGCAGTATCACGTCTTGCCATTCAATTCAATGAAAAAAGAAGAAGCACAATCTAACATAATCCTTCATCTCGTACACTATGAGATTTTCTGAACTTCTTATCATAGAAGTAGCACACGTTGGTAACGGCAACGGCACGAAAGCAAATAATTTTGTATCTAATATATTCAATTGAAAATCCAAAAAAACCGGATGGATTGAACAACACAAGTAGCTGATGATGCTCTTGTTTGATTTCCTTTCTACTAACATCGCAATTGAGAAAAATTGAGCCGACTTCGACTTGAAGCAAGATGACGCACAACCAACCAAAACTAAATCCAGGTGAGACTGAAACGAATTTGGCATAAACTGTGAATAGAATATATGTTAAATGAACACCAGCCATAAAATCTTGAGCTTTTTCTCCGATTCTTCTCATTCCTTGCCCAGATTTCTATCAAACTGCTTCAAAACTTTCTATTAAAAAACACTTGCGCAAAGTTATTTGCAATTCTTGGCATACTAAAAAATGGATCATCTTTCAAGGACTGGAAGAAAGTTGGGAACGGTGGAGAAGGTTTTGGTGTGGGTCAGCTTCTTGAAAATTATCTTCATCTACACTCCTGGGCTGATGTGTTCCATTTATGAGGGGGGAAAGGAGGCCAACAGCGTTCCGGGGAAGAGGACAGATGTTGCCAAACTGGGAGTTGCAGTCTTTTCTTTTCTAATTTCTCTACATATTTTGGCTATTGGCTTTATCCTCACTCGGGTAATTTATCGAGATCGAGGAAACGATGATAAATCTCGTTCTGAGGTGAGGAGATGTTACTACAGAGTATTACAGATTGTTTTAAGTTTTATGCTGCTTTCTTACTTAATCATGGCATCGGTTATTAAATGTTTTTTCGTCTGTTTCATAGGTGAAGATTGACAAGAACAGATTCGAGGTGTAAACAGATGGACGTCAACTCATCGTCAGATTTCCATCAGGGCGTAGTTTAAAAAGTAGTATTCAGTAGAAACCTTTTGCGTGCATAATTCTTTGAATTATGCCAACCAAAAGAGTTGTTATTGTAGTTTTTAGACAGTAAGTAATGTAAGAAAATATTAGCAATGAACAGTAAGTCTTCAATAATAAAATATATCGAAGGTGCAATGAATTTAAAGCAGAACAGAAGAAATGGTTTAGTGAGAAAAGAAGCTCGGTGAAAGCAGGAGAAAGTACGTTTAATTTATCTGTACCCTTTTGTCTTGTTTCTATCACCAAATCCGTTGGGAATATGGCGTGGCGACCTTCCAGACTGTAGTCATACGTAAATACGCTGTGTTATTTGCTTCTCATAATGAAATGAATTTTAGGGCTAGTGATAAAGAAAATGTTTTAGTGTTTGTCCAGATGCCAAGGCCATTCCAATCACCAATAGGAGAAAAAAGAAAACGTGGGCACCCATCAAAAGCAAAGAATGTCGTAACAGATCAATAAATAAATTATAAATTGTTAGTATGTCGATATCTTATGCTTTTATTATATAATTTTTGAATCTTTATAACCAGTGAAACATTAATATCATAAACCAAATACGAAGTTACTACAATTATTAGTTGTTATTTGTAATTGTAAAATTATTTTGACCCATGTGACTATACATTTTCCTGCAAAAATCCAAATAAAAAAATTCAATCAGGTTTTTAATTTTTACTCTAATTTTGACGAGTGACAATGTCGATTAACGTGTGGTAAAAGTAAATTAAAGGCAAAAAACATTTGATCTATGCTGAAGTCTCGGATTGTAAACGTCACTTTTTTCGAGTGGGTCAACTCTATTATCGTAAGGGCTGCCTTATAACTGTGCCTTCATCATTTTCATTAACAATATCAACTTACAACTTAACCCATCCCATCTAATATAATACAAGTAATCTCCTTTACAACCCAAACTTATCAAACCATCCCTGTCCCTTGATAAACATCAAATCATTATAAACATAATCCATAGTAGCTTGAGTACACTTCTCCTTATAAAATTGAGGCAAAACCTCAAGCACCTTCTTACTCACAAAAAATCTATCATTCCCTTCCAGCCACTGCTTATTCGTCGGTAGATTAGCCGTCTTCATCAGCTCCTCATCCGTGAACCCCTCATAAATATCCCTGAATAGTGCAATCGGGCTGTCCTTATCCTTATCTTCTTTCACCCTCTTCACAAACTCTGGCAGCTCAATGCACTCCACCTCATACCCAAACTTTCGAGCCACCCCCAAAAACTCCTGGTCCAAATCTGGCTTATCATGAGCAATATTAAAAATTCCCGGTTTTGCCTTCTCATTAAAAAAGATGTTAACCGCCGCTTCACAGCAAATATCAACGGGGAGCATGCTATTAGGCATTGGAGTGCTTGGCATAATCCCATTCTTCATTATAAACAAGTACCTCAATAACATGTGGTTAGAATCAATCTCACATTGCCCCGTTCCACTTTCCCCCGATACAAACGGAAATCTAAAGGCTTTCACCGGAATTCCACGTTCCACAGCCTGTTTCATTAGCAAATCCCCAACAAACTTGGTGATGGGATAGCCATAATTCGTCACATCATCGTAGTCTCCCACTTCCGGCCAATTCTCAGACAAAGTCCCAGACTCAGCATCAACTGTATTTACCGCTAGAAGGGCACTTGCATGCATCACATGTTTAAGTTTCTTCTCAGAAGCAAACTCTAATACGTTCTTTGTTCCTTGAATATTCACCATTCTTGTGTCCTCACTGTCCCTCTTTCGATAGTGTTCTGTGTGGCGGACACAAGCGGCAAAGTGGACTATAGCGTCAACTTCCTCAGCCAATTCGGTGTAAGCATCCCCTGCGATTCCTAAGAGTGGCTCAGCTACATTCCCAGTAACATATTTGACCTTCCCCATATCCACTTGGGAGAGTAAGTTCCTCTTCGTCAAAACGGCTTGAAGACGTTCCTCACTGGATGGGCCAGATTTTTTAGGCCGCATCAGGCAAACAACCTTCTTGATTTGAGGGAGTGAAGTCAACTCTCTCAAGACGTATGGTCCCATAGTTCCTGTGACTCCGGTGAGAAGCACAGTAGAAATTTTGTTCTCTTTTACAGCTTTCCACTTCGGCTTTGGATTGATTGTCTCGGGAAGAAGAGCATCTTCTCTGATGAGCTCGTTAACTTGTTCCATTTTCAATGGTAAATTTTCCGAATTTTTTCCCTCAATAACTTGAACCAAAGCTTCAGAAAGGAGGTTGACAGTGTTCTTGTCTTTCAGAGTGTTTGCATTCACCGTCACCCTCTCTCCTAAAAGAGCTTGGACGGAATTCTTGATTTCAACGTACATAAGTGAATCCATACCAAGTTCTTGAAGATTCTTGTCATCATCAATGACCTCATCATTTTCCAATTTTAATGTATATCTCAAAATATTTTTGATTTGGCTCTTAACAAAATCAATCTTCTCTTCGTTTTCAACCAGGGCGTCATACTGTTGCCAAAATTCCTCAGATTTTATTTTAAGTCCGGTGCCACCAGAGCCCATGCTCGTTTTCCAGACACGCTCATCAAGATAGATGGCAACGTAAGGGAAAAGTTTGCTAAGCAAGACAAAGGATTCCACGTTAATAATTGCGGTTTGAACACGCTGCGTTTTCATCGCGTGTTCTAGGCCTGTAACGCCTTGGAGATTGGAAAGGGATTTGAGTCCAGGAATATCAATTTCTACCGCCACTCCTACTTCACCCCAAGGTCCCCAATTGACTGTGGTGGCGGGAAGTCCAATTGAATTTCTGTAGTGAGCAAATGAATCCTCAAAATGGTTACCGGCTGCGTGATTACACTGTCCAGGTGGACCGAATAAAGAAGCTACTGAAGAAAACAAGACAAAATGCTCGAGTTGGAGGTGCTTCGTTAGCTCATGTAGATTCAAAGTTCCTTTTATTTTCGTGTTAAATGGTGAGCTCAGTTTGGACCATTCTTGATAAACAATGACGCCATCAGAAAGAGTTCCAGCGGCGTGCATAACGCCTCTCAACTTCGGAAGCTGGAGCTCCTCCATCCGATTCTTTAAGAGGTATTTACACTCTTCAAAATCTCCAACGTCTAGTTTTTCCACGATAATGTTTGCCCCATTCAAATTCATCTCTTTTATCTTCGATAAGGTGGAAGAATTTGGTGGGCTTCGTCCTACAAGAATCACATGTTTCGCTCCTTTCTCTACCATCCATTGACAAATCACGAAGCCAATCCCTCCTAATCCTCCAGTAATCAAGTATGTCGCATTCTCATTAAACATTGAGGTATAAACTTTCATCTCCCCTTCTTCCGTCTTCATTTCAGGCAACTGGCAAACCACCTTCCCAATATGTTTCGCTTTCTGCATGTATGTCAAAGCCTCTCGAATATTTTGCCCATCAAATCTCACATAAGGAATGGGTTTCACGACATTCTTATCTTGTAACTCTTGAACCTTATCTAGTAACCTCTTCCACTCCTCATCCTTCGTGCTGGAGACATCTACAATCGTATATTCCACATCAGGTCGTAATTCCTTGACATCCTCATCCGTCCAAATGTTCAGTTTACTCATTTCAATAAACCTTGCTCCTTTCGCACAAGCTTTCAAAGTGGCTTCTTTAAATCCTTCACTTGTCAAAGAATTCAAGACAACGTCCACTCCTCTTCCATTTGTCAGCTCCAAAATCTCATCTCCAAACTGGGTATTCCTCGAGTGGAAAATATGTTTTATTCCCAAATTCCTCAAATAATTCTGCTTCCTTTTACTCCCAGCTGTAGCAATAATTGTGCACCCAATATCTTTACAAATCTCAATGGCACTTAGCCCAACACCTCCACTCGCCGTGTGAATCAGGACCACATCCTCCTTCTTGATTTTAGCCACATCAACAAGACAAACATACGAAGTGATATAGACAGCCGGTAACGTTGCCGCTTCACAATATGTTATATCCTCAGGAATCGCCATAATCATATCTTGATGCAACTTAACATGACTTGGTAATGCTGTCAAGTTGGTATTGCAACTGAAAACTTTATCTCCTGCCTTCCACTTCGTCACCTTCTCACCCACTCTTTTGACCACCCCCGCAAAATCAAATCCCACTGAATTAATATCCTTAAATTTGTCAATTGGCTTCAAAACACTGAGAATATCCCTGAAATTTAGAGCCGAAGCTTTGATCCTAATCTCTACCTCTTCCTCCTTCAATTCAAAAGGCTCCAAAACTCCAAACTGGAGATCAGCGATGGAATTCGTTGTTGGTAAAATTAGCTGGTATCTATCCGTCCCATTGGGTAATTTCAAAGCTGTATTTACTGCCTTATAAGGAGCAAACTTGGGGATGTAGCGGTTGCTTCCGTGATAAGCAATTTGCACTTCTTTATCTGTGTTCCAAATCTCGTAAAAAATCTCCTTAAGCCGATTCGCGCCTAGATCATCGTCTGCCAATTGAATACATCTAATGTTTGCTTGGACGTTTTCATTCTTTAACGTTTTGTTGTAGCCCCACAAAGTGCTGAAATGGGGGTAATTTCCATCACTGTTTTCAATGGGGACGACGCTATTAGCTACACAAATCACTCTCGGATTTCCAGCTCCTTCAGTTGTATAAAGGGCTTTAGTCATGTGAAAAAAGGGTTGGAGAATATCTTCTTGGTTTGTATTTTTATCATCGTTCCAGCACCAGAGGATCCCCTCAATTTTCACGGAGCTATTTACCATTGATTTAATCACTGAGGCGAAGTCTTCCTCTTTATCCTTCCGAATTACAAAGGAATCATGCCTCTCTTCATAATTTGAACCTCCAGAAACAAGAATAACCTGTCTCTTAGATGTATCCCAAATCTTTGCTTTGAGATGAGTCAAAATGGTGTTGTTAAGAGATCCAAATAAAAGCCAAGCTTTTGAGGGAGGGTTTGAAAGACACATTTCCAATTTTGCCAACGGAACTGTTGTCCTCCTCGCGCATAAATAGGAATGATAATTATCCAGAACGGAAAAAGTTCCATCCATTGTAAACCCACTTTGTTGAAAGACATTTGTCCACTGTTCTTTGGAAAGGGTACAGTGGTTCGTCCTCAACTCAAAATCTTCAAATCTCCAGAAACCTTCAAGTAATCCGAAAAAGTAGGTAACAAACCTGTGAACCCTCGTCATCTCATTGAGATCTAAACGTCCATGAGGTTTCAATAACATTCTCATATGTGCCATCGATTCCTTAATATTCTTCGTGGCGTGGATGACATCTGAAGCACAAACATAATCAAAATATTCTGGTGTAAAACCCTGCTCAATGGGATCCTCCTCAATATTTAACTTCCGGAATTTTATCGATTTCAAATATTTCTCAAACTTTTTCTCGGCCGCGGGAAAAAAGGCAGCTGAGATATCCGTATAATGGAGCTCAAACTCTAGCCCCATTTCCTCAATCATTTCTAAAAGGCCCAAAGTAAAAGCCCCGGTTCCCGCGCCAATTTCCAAAACCCTCGTAATAAGCCTGCCACCTTCTGGCCTCAAACCTTGAGCTCGCTCTAATCTCCTTCTTCCAACGTGGCCAACAAAATCGAAAATTCTAAAAAACTTTCCATATTCCATGTAAAAATCGGCGACGTTTGGATAAGCTTTGTTGTCTTCAGGGAAAAGGACGTAGAGGGCATCCTGCTCCCCTTTTAAGATATCACTAAGCGTCTCTCCAACTTTTAAAAGAAGTAAAGTTGAACGGAATTTTTCTACCATTTCTTGGGAATATAATGGACCGCTCACAATTTGTCTTCCTTCCTCCAAAGACATCGGTTGAGAGACCACTTTCCATTTAGAATCACTCCCATTTTGACTCTCCTTCTTTAAAATCCCTTCTGCCTCAAAAACCTGGAGCATAAACCCAAAATATTTTCTATAATCTTTGATAATCCCCAACTCCTTGAAGAGAGCTTCCTCCACAAAGGTATCCTTCAATTTCGGCTTCCATCCTAACTCATACAGGGCACAGAGCATGTTAATATAAGTTAAATTGTCGAGAGTATCAAAAGGCTCCTGTATTTCTGGCGGTGGCTTATTAAAGCGCTGTTCAGTATCCTCCAAAAATTCTTCGCTAAAAAATTGAATCGTGCTCGCCTTCTCCAAGTCTTCTGTACAAAGGAGGGGACTCATCGTCTTCTTCCAAGTCTCCTCCCACATGTCCGGCATTGAGAGAGTTTGATGCTCCAAAATTGAGTCAATTGCTTTAGCCGTTGTGTCCGTTAGCTCGGTCCCGCTCATAAAAGCTAAAACTTTTCCATTCGAATCAATAAGCAAACTAGAGCCGTTTGATTCGGGATTGTTTTCATCATGAAAAGCAGAGATGTAAAGCTCATTTGAATTTATTCCCGCGAGCCAAATAAATTTGCTGACTTTTATGGGCACGTGGAGCTTGCTTTTCATGTTGGATGCGTTGTGGCGAAGCATTGTGATAGCTTGGATCATTGCGTCAAGAATGACTGGGTGCATTATGTACTGATTTGTGGCGCCAACATTTGAACTACCATTTACTTGCTCATTTCCTGAGCCAGATGGGAGTTTCAGCTTGGCAATAAGACTGCCATCAACCTCACTCCGCCAAGCTTGTTCAATGCTTCGGAAATTCGGGCCAAATTTGAGACCAATTGTTGCCAACCTTTCGTAAGTTTCTACAAGAGCTTTTTCATCAGTAGGCGGAGTTAAAATGGTGGTTTTGAAGTGTTCAACGTCAAATTGGATGTTGGTTTCGGATGTCGTTGGAAGAGGGGAGAAAGTAGCTTTCGCTAGAGGGAGCCACTTCGCTCCTTCACCTTCTAAACGGCGGAAAACTTTGATAGAAATGTCATTCCAGTCGCCATCAGAATCTTTGTTGGTATTAAGCTCCGTGACGGTTTGAACTTGACACATTTTTGATTCATGTAGCTCGAAAGGGGCTTGAATAAAAAGGTTTTCAATTTTCATTGGGCGGGTTGGGGGAGAGAGGGTGTCGGTGGCGCCATCTATGGTTGCTAATCCAGCTGCGAGACACATTTCTAGGTAGCCTGCCCCGGGAAATATGAAATGTTCTCCTATTGCGTGGTCCTTAATGTAATCGGCTACTCTCAAGTTTAACCCGGATTGGAAGAGCTTTGTTGGGGAAGCATTTGCAATGACGCTCCCGACAAGGGGATGGATTGCAAGGCCTGTGGATGATATTGAGTCGGGCCAGAATTTCTTTCCGATGAAAGGATAATTGGGGAGCTTGACTTTTTGACGGGGGTAGAATTGTTCTAGTCCGTTCCAATCAACGTTGACACCTTTTACGTAAAGTTTTGCGAGGGTGGAGAGAAGGGTTTCCCAGTCACCTTCGTTTTTCTTCATGGAAGGAACGCATAGGAGGACTGCTTCATTGTTCATCATTGTGAGGGCGGAGAGAACGGGTTGAGGACCAATTTCAATGAAGGTTTTGCATCCGAGCTCAACTGCTTTTTTGCTTGCATCCAGGAAGGAAACCTTTTCTCTTGTGTGGTCAACCCAATAGTCCTCATTTAGATGGGAAGCACCTACGAGAGTTCCTCTCGTTCCGGAAATGAATTTACAATCGTTGCCACTCAATTTTAAAACGGTTTTTGCTACTTTCCTGTAATCATTCAAGATTGGATCCATGTGCTTGGAGTGGAAGGCGTGGGTGGCTTCCAAAATGATACATTTCAAGCTGGAATTCTTGCAAAATTCGGAGAATTCAAGGACCACTTCAGAATCTCCAGCTACAACAGTTTGCTCAGGAGAGTTGACAGCAGCGTAATCAAGCACCTTGGTTTTGTTTCCTGAAGTAAATTTACTCATCAGAATATCTACCCTCTTCTTCTCTGCTTTAATTACAAGCATTTTCCCACGTGGGAGTTGGTCAATCAAGAGACTCCTCTCGGCAACCAGTTTAATAGCATCTTCAACAGTTAATAAACCTGCGCAAACAGCCGCCGCAAATTCTCCTAAACTGTGCCCAAGCGCGAAATCAGCTTTAAACCCCCAAGATTCCCAAAGTTTCAGCAGCGCATATTCCACACAGAAAATGGATGTTTGGCTATAAATCGTTCTGCTAACTTCATCTGACTTTTCTTTTGACCATAATACTTTGGTAATGTCAATATTGTACTTTTCTTTGAGCACTTTTTCGCAATATTGAAAATGAATTCTGAATACTGGACTCGTTTCATAAAGTTCCTTTGCCATTCCGGGGTATTGTGAGCCTTGTCCTGTGAAAAGGAAACAGACCTTCCCGTTACTAGCTTCAGCAGCCACTTCTCCAGTAATAAGTTTCGTCTTCTGTTCCAGCATCTCCACAGCTTGCTCACTGGAACTAGCAATCAGCACAGCTCTCTGGGAGAAATCTGCTCTCCCAACATTTGCTGTGTAAGCAACATCAGCAAACTCAATTTCATTCTTGTTGGAACCTAAATATTCCTTATATTTCTCCAGCAATAACTCCATAGCTTCATCTGACTTTGCCGAAATTTTCATAATATGCAAGGGTCTCTCCATGTCACAGCTCCCAAAGGAATTGGGTGGATGAGTCGGAGCCTCCTCAAGAATTACATGAGCATCCGTCCCCGTAATCCCAAAGGAGCTCACCCCAGCCAACCTCGGGGTAGTTGACACCTTCCTCCAATCCGTAGGCTTCAGGGGAATCGCAGCAGGAATAGCTTCCAAGTCAATTTCAGGATTCAACGTCTCAAAATTAATATGCTGAGGAATAATTTCATTATGCATAGCAAGCACGACCTTCATAATCCCCGTGATTCCCGAGCAAGACTCAGTATGCCCCACATTCGTCTTCACAGAGCCAATAATCAGCGGCTCTTTCCTTTGTTTTGAATGATACGCTTTTGCAATAGCAGCAACTTCAAGGGGATCCCCAACAATTGTTCCTGTTCCATGAGTTTCCACATAAGAAACTTGTTCCGGAAGAACCCCTCCATCTTCCAGAGCTTGTGTCATAGCCAAAGCTTCACAATAGACCGTAGGTGTTCCCATACTGTTACTAACTCCTTCTTGAGTCATACTCGAACCTCTTATCAATGCCCAAATATTGTCCTTATCTCGAACAGCATCAGATAACCTCTTCAAAACTAGAACTCCACATCCTTCCCCTCTAGCAAATCCATTAGCATTCGCATCAAAAGTTCTACAATGTCCATCTGGAGAAACGACCATAGGCATTACATCTTGATCAAAAGGATGAAGAAGAAGATTGACTCCACAAGCTAATGCAAAATCAGTCTCTTTTGCTTGCAAACTTTTGCACGCCATATGAACAGCAACCATTGCAGAAGAGCATCCAGATTCAGTAGCAATACTTGGCCCAGTCATTCCCAACAAGTGGGAGATTCTCGCGGCCGAAGCTCCAATTGAATTTCCCATGTAAATCCGATAAAACTCGAGGTTTCCAGATTGACCAATGATTTCCTTATAGTCATTTGTCCAAGAGCCAATGTACACACCGCCATTTGTTCCCTCAAGGAATTGGGGGTTGATTGCGGCGTCCTCTAAACCTTCCCAGACGAGCTCGTGAAGGAGTCTATGCTGAGGGTCCATGCAGACCACTTCTTTGGGACTGATTCCAAAGAATTTCGCGTCGAATGAGTCCACTGGACATTTTAAAAAGCCGGCGTTGGTGAGACGGTTCTCGGGCCCGGTTCGTAAGGAGTGCTCCCTTGTCCAACGGAAATCTGGAGGGGTTCCTGTTCCATCTTTTCCGTTTGCTAAGAGGTCCCAAAATTCTGATAAGTTGTCAGAGCCAGGGAACCGGCAGCTCATGCCGATGATTGCAACTGGCTCTGTTTGGTAGGGGAGTCGGGGAAGTGTGTTGTATTCTTTTGAAGCTATTGCTGGCTAGGGAAGGAAGTTAAGAAAATAATTATTAATTTTATTTCCTTCCTCATAAATTTTTTGTATTTTTTTTTACTTTTTACTTACGTTCATAGCCCATTCCAATAATGGAGAAACATCCCACTTGTAAATGCTTTTTAAATGCTCCAAAACAACCTATTTCATTTAGGAAAAATGAACTGTTAATCAAGTTTTCATTTTATTGCTCGCTACCTACATTTTTATCTACTTGTTTTATACTTGTGCCACTAGTCCTAATCCATCCGTGCTCATGTTGATCTCCAACAAGTTGGGATAGTCGATGAGGTTAATAATGTAAAAGTCATTTTCATTTCTACGATTTAAAAAGAAAAAAGATTGAGTTTAATGATAATTTCGTAAAGAAAAAAGGTAGTTTTGTAGTTTGTAATACCCAAGAAGAATTCCATTTTGGGGCGATAAGAGACGACTATATTTTTCATCTAAAAATGCAGTCTTTCCAGCTTTATTGTTAGTCAAAGTTTTCAAGTAGTTTTCAGGACCTATAAATAATAAATTTCTAAATTAAATTAAATTTACGAAAGTAGTTTTAGTTTAAAATTTCATAAAAATTTTCTTTCGTACGCGATCCATTCTTTGCTAACACTGCTCCCATAAAAACCTTGAAGGTTTCCATGGAAGGTCGAACCATGAAAATGGATGAGTCTCCCTTTTCCGTCCACACAAATCCTTGAGTGACATTGTATTCATCAAATATTTGATCACAGTTTTTCATCACCTTATAAAATTTAAGAAAATTATAAATTTTTTCAAAATTTTGAAGAAAATATTAGTAAAATAACATTCAAATAAAATTTACCAGCATATTTGATGAGAGGAAAACACATTTATCAAATGGTTTTAATGTGAGCGTGGTGAGCTTAGCAAAATCCTCAATTTTGAGCCCCGCTGTGTTCCGATCTTCTTCCAAATAGAAAATGAAATCGAAACCGTAGTGAAGTGCATCCTTAAGCGGAGTAGATAATTTGCGAGATGTGATCACAGCCACCTTCCGACTTGTTTGAGTTCTCCTTAGAGAAAAGCACAAGGTCAAAGCGGCCGCTACATCTTGGTCGGTGAGGGCGGATGTTACCCAAACCTGAGGTTTGAAACCTGACATGTTATTTTAGCAAAAATAAAAATAAATTTGCAATTAATTCACTGGGTTTACGAATACAAATTTAAGTTGGAGATTTTGAAACTAAACAAGTTGGATCAGAACAGAATCAGACTGCGAAAACTTTTCTGAGGACTTATGCCCTTATATTAAATAAATTATGTATTTTTTTCAAATTTTACAAACGACGTTACGAAAAATATTTCAACATATTCAACAACAACAACATAAATATTGATGGTTGTGATGAAGTTATAGAGGAAAATGAAATGTGTCAATAAATTCTGTGAAATTTGTGTACGCAACCGGTCAAAATTTATTGGATTACTTAAATTGCCGTTAAGGTCTAATTTTTTCCGTGGCGCATTGGATAATTGTAATAAAAATTTGTGTGCACGATATGCATATTACATTTTGCACGGCACGGTTATGAAAATAAAATATAGAAATTTACATAGAGGCTAGTGGAAGTTGGAAGTGATAAAAAAATTTAATGTGCAAACAACCGTTTTGGTGAATATTGGACTTGTTCACCTAGTTTACCTTTAAATAAAAAGTGGAATAACTATACCAAGAAGGAAAATAATGCTGATGTTTGTTGGATTAGAGAGAGCCGAAAGTGGATTGAAATGTCGAAATCCTGTAAAAAAATGTAGCATTTTACTTTTTACTCATTTTTGATAGTGCAAGTGATGACGTTTGATTAGTGGTGATGGATTGTGTGCGTCTTCTATCCATTTTCCATCCTTTTTTTGGTAGAAATTTCCACTGGACAGTAGATGAAAATGTGAACAAACCATCAAACTTCTTTATCTGTCGGCGCAGAAACTGAAATTATTCATATGAATTTCAGTGAAAGGAAAAAAATTGTGAATTAAATTTCCTCTTTACTTCTTCACACTTGACTAAATGACTAAAATAATGGCTATAAATATTTCATCATTTTCATCTTCATTCATTGACAGATTTTCGTAACACGATACAGCTGAACCCATAATGATTTGAGTAGGCAGTGTAGCTTTATTGACTGCACTAAAGTACCGTCGTTGAAATCCTATAAATCAATTAACTAACGAACACGCATACGTAATGAAAGCGTACCTACAACAACTTATAAATAATGTACCTAAAGGTCATATTGTTATATATTATATTATGTTCATGTTGCGTTTATTGCCATAAATATATATGCTTATCTACCTATAAAAATAATAAATTCATTTAGAAATAAAATTACAACCATGTGTGCTTATATTGCAAGGACAAAATTTATAGTTAACAATGGAAATGCAAAATTCTCACTCCCTTAATCGTCAAACAAATGCTATACCAAAGGTGATAATCTGTATTCTTTTAATAATTATAATTAGTACTATAGAATTGACTTGTTCCTTGATATTTCCTTTGTCGACTTCATAAGAAGACCAACAGCAAAAATCCAATAATAAACGAAGGCCACGTTTGTAATAAAGGCCATTCATAATTTATAAACCAGTTTCCGAGATTTAAGCGTGAGCAAAACTGCATATAGGTACAAACGCTATCATCTTATATGACTCCTTCATCTTTTACATGCTGTATTTCACTCTGTAGGTAAAGTGCATCAGTATTTCTTACATGTAAAATGAAACAATAAACGTAACGTAAATATAATAAAATACTTTGTCAATTTGCACTTGACTTTTGGAGAGTAATGTAGTCGTGACGTGACCATATTGTTACTAACCAATCTGTTCTTCTTTTTATTCCGAAATTTGTGAACCTCTTAAAAAATTTCATAAACGAAAATAAAACTGAATTTCTGAAAGTATACGACTCACTGACAGTCGGAGAACTCGTAGACGTAGACTGTACAGCAGTTGAAATCACATCTAAAAAAACTTCAACAGGTAAATCATACACAAAAATGTTTGGCATAATAGTTAGAATGCCCACGACGTTGCGCAAGACGACAACTTTTTTTTAGATTGTTATTAATAGATTTTTTTATTATTATCGGCATCCTCGTCGTACACCACACTCAAACCGGTTTTAAGGAAGTTATATACTTCTACACTGAAGAACAATTCAATTCAATTTTTATATTAATTCTAAGGAATAAATCTCAGCTAATGAAATAATGATTTTTAAAAGTTTTATTTCCTTTTCAGTCAGTTCAAAACATTTTTTAACTATGAAGGATGTTGAATCCGAAAGTAATACAAAGCATCCGGGATCGGATCCAAACTCAAGCATCAACGTGGAAATGGTCGAACTCCTTTCAGGCTCATCCAAAACATACGGTCTCAAGGAAGGAGACAGTGTCACGGACAAACAGAAACCCGTAATCAATACTCCTCTGCAGAGATTAGGATGGAAGCGTTATCTTGGCCTTGTGTACACTTTGTTATCCACCAACATGTTTTCATTATCCTCAAACATTCTCAAACTTGTGAGTCACATTCATCCCTTGACTGTTGGAATTTACGCGTTCCCAGTAGCAGCCGTGCTGTCTCTCCCATTCATTTGGTATACGCTGAAGGTTGAGAAGAAACCCGTTTTGGAAAATGTTTGGCCAATAAATCAAAATAAAAAAGTGGTTTTCTTCATGTGGGTGAGTGGGTATATGGAATACTAACACAATTCACAATTTATAAACCAAGTCAAACTCAAATACAACAATTTTTATTTTAGATTCGGGCAATGGCCAGCGTCCTCATCTCTTATGGTCTTATTGCTTCATTTAAATACATCACGGTAGCTGATACAAGGACCATTGTTGCTACGTCAGTTATTACTGTGTATTTCTTTAGTTGGATTTTCTTCGGTGAGAAATGTGGTTGTGTTCCTGTAATCGTTGCGATTATGGCGATGTGTGGAATTGGGATTATGACAAGGCCTCCAGTGCTCACTGGAGCTAAGGAATTTGATAACGACACGCTGGTAAATAATCATTTTAATAGCATTTTTATTTTAATGTATTTCAGTTAGATTTAAAATGAAATTTGTTACTCTATTTTAGATTGGCGTTTCTCTGGCTGTTGGTTGCATGATACTTGCAACAATTATCATTTTATCGCTTCGTTTTCTTCAAAATGTGCATCATGGAATGATCAACGCCTTCCTCTACTCTTGGGCTTTCCTCTCAAGTCTCCCATTTGCAATTGCTTTTGGAAAGATGGATCTACCCGAGAATGGTTGGGATATTGTTGGGGTTGTTGGTGTGGGAGTTCTTTGGCTTTTCGCCAATATGTTTTTAGTTTTGGCTCTACAAGTGGAGGAAGCTGGAGTTGTAGCTTTGATTCGAACGAGTGAAGTTATATTCACCTTCTTTTGGCAAATGATTATTCTCAAGGTGTACCCAGATTTGATAAGGTATTTGTACATTTAAATTTCATTAAATTTAATGTTAGTGGTAAAATGTGCTACTAGCTACGTCGTCTTCCGAATGAAACCGTTAATTTCTTTCTGATTCTAGTCTATTGGGTGCTGCCTTGGTGGTGACGGGAGTGGTGA
Organism: Orchesella villosa; assembly: GCA_036850725.1. Classification (NCBI taxonomy): domain Eukaryota; kingdom Metazoa; phylum Arthropoda; class Collembola; order Entomobryomorpha; family Orchesellidae; genus Orchesella; species Orchesella villosa. The sequence goes on along the minus strand of JAANSM010000447.1, from coordinate 9,999 downwards.
TGGTGACATTGAGGAAATGGGTGGAGTCCTTGGATCCACAAAACACGTTGAAAAAGAGACTGTCATTTATATTGTTATAGTTTATTGATTGAACTGTTTTATTTATTATTATTTCTTACTGTTTAATGCCATTATTTTTATTTATTTTTATTATGGATTCGTTAAATAACTTTGGGAAGTGTGCAATTGTCAATTAATACGAAGGTGATTTACTTGTAAGGAATTGGTTTTTAGTGTTCATTGTTTGAATAATAATTATATATATTATATATGAGAGCTGTCCAAAGTATGTAAATACATATTTTTCATTTGTTTTCGGGCTTCTGGATAAAACGGGCTGATAATTTCGAACTTTTTTTTATGTTTTGGAACAGTTCTTGTGAACGCTACGATTATATTTGAAGTTCTGGTAATTTTTCAAGTATGTTTATACCTGTCTATAAGTGTCTATAAACTGCCTAAAATGTTATTTAGTTCATAGAATTTCAATCAAAACATTATTGAAATACATTTTAATGACAAGCTAGTTTATTTTTTTAAATTGTGAATCATGTTTTTTAGATTCTTAGCACATATTTAACCACATATTTTCGTATTGTAAAGCACATATTTATATATATATTGACTGTTTTAAAGCGCTTATTTTGGAAAGCTTTGGCATATACATACCATACCGTATATATTGTCAACTGTTAAGTACTTAAGTATTCAATAACATGCTAGAAGATTCAATTCTGTAATGAAACATACAAATACTGAGTACAACACAATATGAGTGTTTTTTTTAAAAATCTGCACACACAGCTTCACTGCTGCTGTGTGTGCAGCGTGTACCAGTGTGTCGTCAGAAAATCCAATAATAATGTAGTATCATTTTTAAAAAATTGCAGGGTTGTCATTAAATCAATTTTTTCTTGTCGTGAAGTTTGATGATTTGTAATAATAATACGTAAGATGTCTGGAGACTCTTACATATTACTACATACAAAGATTCATATCTATGCTGCTGTCCAGCTTTTTTATATTCTTCCAGTTTTACGTCCAGCGTCTAGCTTCATTGCCTGATTGCATTTTTAAATTTATCTCCTTGGTCTTGCCTACACACTTGCGATACCAGTTTTTGTATTGATGCAACTGCATATTGATGATAACTGCTCCGAAAAAGAATATTACAATATAGAAACATGGCTGCATCTGGAAGCAACAAGAATTGCAGAACTTAATCTCGCACAATCCAAAAACACATGTTTGATGATTTATTATGTTTTCCAAACGACTCATTAACATTTTATAAATTATGCAAACCTGAAACCGGAATAATTTCATGTGCATATGGTATACGTGTACTTATGTGTGCGAAAATTGTAAAGGTAAGTCCACCTACGCCTTTCTACTAGGTTTCTTTCTGACTCTTGTTGTATCGTTTCAACATTGCTTCATCGGAGCTTGATTGCCAAAGAAAGAGAACAAGAACTTCTTGGTATTTCTGAGGTATATTCGATATTAATGCAAGTACACTATTCAGAGGCATCGTAATGAATTTTTTTTGGAGGGGGGATCATCTCCTATGCTAATCGTATCTGCAAATTCACCTGCAAAATACCGGCTAAAAGTAATAAAAATCAATGCCTAGTATAGCATCAAAAACATTGAAGGCAGCTCTATTTTTCCAACGCACAAAATAAGCCTTGCATTTTAATTGTAGAACTGAAACTTGTGAATTAGCAGCCTAAACACAAAATATACCATGAGCATCTTCATTGTCATCTTCATCCCAAATTAATATAAAGGATTTTGTTGCAAGGATAAGTGAAAAGGTAAGTTCCACAATGAAATTTTGAAAGATCTTATCTGCATTCATATAGAAGTTTCTCCTCTATCTATAGGTAATAAAATATTGTTGGCGGGAAATTTTTAAGTAGTTTTAATTCAAATTCATAATTACTTGAGAACTATATTTTACTGGCAATAGATAGATAGAGGAGCAAATTATCCATAAATGTAGGTTAGATCTTTCAAAACTTCACTGTGGAACTTACTTTTTCACTAATCCTTGCAACAAACCCCTTAACGAAGATTTTGCATATTTTTTAGGTGAACGATATAAAATCTAACACCAACGCATTGATTCGCTTACGACCTGGGTGAGACAAGGTGACCTGGGCATTGGTTATTAACACGGCATTGGCTATTAGTTCTTTCCAATAAGAGCACTTGTTTGCTAATAAAATAAAGTAGTATATATTCTTGTACTTTAATTGTTGTAAAAGATAATATTTTCCGGATTTATGCAAAACAGTTGTTGGAATTGCTTAAATTCATGAGGGGACATTGTCCCCTCTGTCCCCCTATTGCAACGCTAATGTTGCGGCGGTATAAATTTGGTTGTGTGTTTTGGTGTCATAAATCTAAACGAAATACAGAGTCAATCTAGTATTCCTGGTTGTTTACATAAAATTGAGCTGGTAAATAATTACAATGACAAGTTCTACAATTCGCTTAGCTCCTTTCAGACGTTGAAAGTTTCCTTTTATTACTTTACATTGCTTGCAACTTGATATGAGGCCTTGATCTATATTTATATAAACTACTGGACTACTCCTATAAATAAAATTTGTTTATTGTCATGCTCTAATAGTTCAAAGATTATAAATCGTCATGAATAAAATGTTGTAAATCTTTCAAGTATCGGATTGAACAAATTGTATCAATTGTGTCAGTAAATAATAAACCTAATAATTACATAATTACCTAATAAATTAAATTAGCCACACAGCTACAGACTGGAAGATGAATCTAAACACGACTGCATATGAAACAATTATTTTACAAATGGAAAGCCCAAATAGCCGCTGCGAAACTTACTCAAAAATAAACTATATTCAGCCCAATAAGTTTCTAAAACTACAATAAAAACGTATTTGCACTTGGAACTTACTGGAAAACTACGAATAACGAACTTGAACCATTATTTTTATTTTTATTTAAAAAATGTATGCTTTATTAGATAAAATTATTAGAATAGACAACACTTTAATTATAAAATAGTACAAGTAAATAATAAAATACGATATAGTTCTTAATGCAAGTATTTTTATTAAATTATTTTTATTTAATGAAGTAACTTAATTATAATTAAGAACGTTCTATGAATTAATGAAGCCAACACTTCAAAGAAAAGCTTTCTGAATAATGTACTTTAGAATTTATTTCTATTATTACTTCTGCATAAACTTTAGCATTTAAATAGCAACTTCTAGGTTCCACTATTTTCCAGATACTAGCCGAATTTCTTCACACGAACAAAGTACAATGGTACACGAATGAAGGCAATATGTGCCTCACACCTTAGAAAAATGGGTGAGACTATAATACATTTTCAAATGGACCGATTCGTATGGATTTAAATGTTGTCCTAAATCACGATTTTTAGATGTATCTCATCTTGGTCCTAGATGTCCTTCATAAATTTTTTAACTGAAATATTGATTATTTTACAGTGACGACCAAACTCTTTCCTAATATTTACATACTTGAATAATATTTTAAACTTCATTTCAAATAATACAAATCATACATACCAATGCCATGTGAATATTTTAGTTAAGGTCGAATCAATACTCGAATAATGTTGCAAAGAAGCAATCAATTGTGAATCTACTCTGTTAATCCGAAGAAGTTATCCTATTCTTTACTTTCATACATACTGAATTAATTATTAAATTATTGCGTTTCAAATTTGGTGAAGCGTTCATTAGCAACTTTCTATAAACGCTAATGAGCGTTCAGCAAATGTGCAGGGGTTTTCTGGAACAATATCTTACTTTTCCAATCCGTCCATTTCATGTAATAATTTTTGATTTTCCAGTGCAACAACGTCACAAAGCCAACGTCACCTTCAATCAAAAATACCAAAATTGCTATTACCATCGGAATCGATAAAATGGAAATCAAAGCCAGAACTTTCGTTTTCTCAACGTAGTCAGGCGGACCCCCATTATTGACGTCTTTGTCGACAATTTTGCTTATAAGGTAATACTTCCACATGGCCCAATGCTCCCATTTATATTTTAACCCAGACGCTACTAGTTTCCCTAACGTAACTCCTAACCAATATTGATTTTGTGTTCGAATGTACCAATACAACATTTGTAAGTCAAACGTTTGCTGAATTACGAAAGAATTAAACGAGGTTGACACGCCGTAGTTCATTTCCATCCAGTGGTTCCAATAACGTTTCATATACTTCGACATTAAAGTTCGATACATAAACACCAACCTTGTATTCTCGTCTAGCACCATTCGGAATTTTTCCTCCATACTAAATTTTTTTTGAAACACCTTAAAGGATTTGTTCGCAGTTAATCCGTGTATTTTAAATTCTTCTCCAAACCTCTTTTCAGCAGTAGAAGAATACCACGGTTGTTCGTAAATAATTCCGTAGTCATAATCTGCTAGGTCCTTTAGGGTAATCAGTGCTTGTTTCGTTGGTAGCACGATCGTAATTAAGCTTGTGAGCCCATTTGAGTAGAGTTGTCCTAGGATAAAGGAGAATGAGCAAAGTACGATGAAATAGTGGGGGTCAACTGATTGGCCAAAGACACCTCCAAACTTACAACAAAAATCTAAAAGCAGAGAACTAAGAGAAGGGTTATGTAAGAGAGAAAACATTGCAGCAAAAATTGCAATAATAAGAATACCAATCCAAACGTCTGGGCCTAATGGTTCGTACCACAGGGAAAAGTTAAACGCATCTTCTTTTTTATCTGATGTGATAGTGGCGTAAAAAACGCTTGCAGAGTCAAAACTGTCGAAACGTATTAGGGAGATTGTGTATATCCCTATGTTTTCTATTAAAAGAGTAGCTGCGTTGATATGTTCAATGTGTGAAGTTGTGCTGCGAGACTGTAACGCTTCATATTCATGAGGTTTACGATTATTTTTCAATCTAAGCGTAAAATTATGGTTTTCAGCCAGTACCACATATGGCATCATGTCTGTCTGACATTCGCGACTCATTGGTCTTTTTGAGCTTGGACAAGTATATTTTCCACTTTTTCCTCCGCCAAAATTATACAAATATTCCACAATAATAGGTATTGCCTTCTTATTTGCATTCCAATAAATTGCACGGTGAATAGAGTAAAGATCATGGTAGCGCAATTGCTGTTCGAAATGTGTCAAGAGGCTCGGAGCAGAACGACAGTATCCAGAGCAAATCATCGTTACTGAAGTTTCATTAGGATTACATTCAAAACTTTGTGGTAGCGTTAAAATAACTTTCAAGGCTGGGAATATTCCACTTTGAAGAGGCCACGTTGAAAGAATCCGATTTCTGCGAGGAAGGTTATTGAATACTGATCTAGTCATGTCTGGGGTGTTGTTCCAAATGAAGATAAAAACTGTTCGTGAAGCTACTAAGAATTCAACTACAGAATAGATAGAACTTTTCAAGATTTTGTACTCCTCTTCGTACTTTAGTTGACTTATGACGAAGTTGAAAGAGTTGGAAAAGCGGTAGTGTTCTCTTTTTAGTCTAAGTCCATAATTAATTCTGAGGAACCTTGGGAGAAGCGACGCGTCTGGAATAAAACGGTCACCATCGGTTTTTCTGTATTGAAAATAGAGCACATACTGTTCTGGTTTCGCATTTAGGTGGGGAAAAAGACGAGAAAGGCATGTAGATTGACCTTTGCAAACTTTAGCAAGGGCCAATGCTGTAATTGTCATCCCGAGCACAAATGTGCCCAGTGAACATCGCAATCTCTGTCCCATTTTGTGTCGGACTCCAAGTTTTCAATTTGAATGGTAGTTTTATCGAATTTGAAAATGGAGTCGTGACTGACAAATCATTTGTACAGTAAAATGTATTTTCAGCTTTTCACGTTTTAAGAAGATAAAGTAAAAGAAAACAAGTGAAATTGGGAATTTTCAACACTCCGTGTAGATGTTTAGCCAACAATTTGGATTCAAAGTGAAAGCAATAGACGCGGGAATGGTCAGACATATTCATTACAGATTAGACTGATACTGGGCAATGAAGTAGCTTAAGGTGAAATATAAATCAATCCAAAATGTTTCGACTCCATTGCCACACGCTTCCAAGTTACACGACGTTTTATTTTTTGGGTCTACATTTTGAAAATTATTTGGGTTGAAACTTTCGTCTTTTTCTTATGGGAATAAAAATGAAAAAGGTTACTCGTCACAGGTGGACCCATTGAAAATAATTTGAAATCCTAAATTTTATTTTATCGGCCACAAAGCACGTGAAATGTATCTACATCAAACTATTTTTACTTTACGTTTTATTTAATTGACATTTTTTAAGAACATTTTGGATTTTAAATTATTTGCAAAAGGACTCTGTGACGAGAAAATTTCTCCATGTTAAATTCCATAAAAAACGAAAATTTCAAAACTCGACCCAAAAAATAAATTGTCTTGTAACTTGGAAATGTGTGGCCATGGAGTCCAAGCGTTTGGGATTGATTCCTATTTCACCAAAGAGCGTGGACTGGCAATTTTCGAAGAGAGCTGTTTCTCTTCGAGAATCACCATGGAGTTTTGTATTTCACCTAAAGCTACTCCAGTGCCAAGTATCAGCCAAATTTGTGAGAAACATATCTGACCATTCCCGTGTGAGTGTTAACGTCAAACGAAAATAGTGAATATAACTGTTTAAACTGAAATTCATGGGATCCTTTCGAGACGTGTCAAATTGAACTGCACCTGGATTCCCGAGTGACACCCTAAGCAGTCAGCACGGGCCAAGGTGAAATTCAACATAATAATTAATTCAGTTGCATGGAAATATTTTACGCCGCTTGAGATTCCTGGCCACTATGTTGACTAAAACGGTGACGAGTGGGATGGGCGAATGGATATCCGTTCGGATAAAACTTACACATTTACATGACATAACGAAACAATAGCTTTGCATGTTATAGTTTTTAAATGTTATTATTACCAACGTAATCATTAGAAAAAAAAACTCTTTGCCCGCCCTTTTAAAACAATTAATTATTCAGTTCCATGTATTATTAACAGGGAATGCCTAAAGCCTGCATTTTTCAAACGCCAAAGGGGCAACTTCAAACATACCTGCAATGCCAAATTTATGCTTCATACAAGCGAACTCAATGTAACTGTGCCTTGCTGATCATCCGTATGTTTACACTTGCTGCGCTCATAGCGAAGATGCACTACACGATACCATCACTGATGAAGTAGAGTATGCTTCTAATTTAGAAAATCACGCATGAAACTATTGTGAAGACAGAGTACGGACCGGGTATAAACGAATGTGACGACACACCTTAGCCTTAGAGTGACTATTAGTGATGTGATGATTAACTTATAAACTTAGCTTGATAATAATAAGAAGACATGTAATGCATTTAAGAAATATCTACTGAAAGTTTGTATTCTGACGAATTATAAAAATTTTGAACATTGTTTTTTATTGACTTTTGGACATTTAGTACATTTTAAATTTTAACTTATGCCTCCCCACTGGATAAGTAAAAAAGTAGTTCCAGAGCGAAATTTTGTCATAACTACTTAAAGATTTGCCGCCAAAGTGGCGGAAAATCTTTAAGTAGTTATTATTCAAATTCATAATTGCTTGAGAACTATATTTTATTACCAATAGATAGTGGAGCAAATTCTCTATAGATTCAGTGTGAAATATTTCAAAATTTCACACTGGAACTACCTTTTTGCTTATCCTTTAAGCAAAATGCCTTAATGAAGCCAGCTCTTTTTATGCTTTCTGAATAACGTACTTTAGAATTGAATCTTACTATTACTTCAGCATAAACTTTAGCATTTCATTAGTAACTTGAAGGTTTCACTATTTTCCAGATACTACCCGAATTTCTTTACACGAACAAACCCGTGCAACCATCGGATTCGTCTCGAATTCATAAAAGCAGCGTAGAAATTATTCGGCAGAGAGTACAGTTTTGGCCGCTGAAAAACGTTCGGACTGAATTCGTTTTTCGATTCGTATCCGAATCAAGAACCGAATTGATCACGAATTCATCCCATTTGTTTACAAATGACAGATAGTTGATAGTTTTATGCTTGAATGATGAATTATTAGTAATGTTTTATATTATAAAAGCAATTACTAACTAAAGTGCACATTAATTAAAAAGCAGGCAGGTCGAATGAGTGCCAATACATGATACATGATAGACAACAGAAGTAAAAAGTTATATTTTAAATCTCGTTGTCATTAGTCATCTGTTGTCACTTACACTTGGCACTTATACATAACTACGTAAGTTATCAAACTATCAATTAAAATCAACAAACAAACACGAATGCAAACTCTAACGGATGATAATGATGTTGATTGTGGTCAATTAGACCAACAAAAACTAAACACTAAAAACACGAATGAAACTGTTACGGATGATAATGATGTTAATTGAGGTCAATTAGACCAACAAACTAAACACTACATAATATTTAACGTGATGTCGATAGCTGCTCTGCTGTGCTCAGTCAACACTCAACAGTCAACATGCAACAGTAGCTGAGGTTGCTGCACGTTGTACAATATACATTCATGTACCATACGACCATACCCCTTGTGCCTGTGTACTGTCGTTCGTTAAAGTGCGCGTATTTAAATTCACATCATTGTTTGGTTGGATTGTGCTTGTGGAACTCGTCGAATTCGACCCGAATTCTTACAGAAGCTGGATCATTCTAAAAATTTGGCTAAGCCGACTATTCGTTTAGCACATTCGAATAGAACTCGTTTCCCCTGAGGAAATCATATATTTGAGCGTCCGAATGAAATCCGAACGTTACGAACAAATTATGAATCTCAAACGAATCTGAAGGTTGCACGGGTGAGAGATAGGTAGTAGTATTTAGTTTTAAATATTTAACATAATTACAATTCCTTAACATTGTCAAACTTTAATGCAAATTCCGAAACGGTCACGGTTTAACTGCTGCAAATTTAAATTATTAGAGAATAAAACTAATTGTGCATTGTATGGGAGAGTAAGTTATTCCTCACTAACAAAGATAAGGCATCACCGCTGGCTTCTACTACGTTATGAATAAAAATCACATCACGACAAAAACAGTTTCGAGCAATTATAAGAATACGAAATAAATTCTTAGAATATATTGATTAATAATCATCAATTACTGTTATTACCAATTATGTAATCATTGATACTTTGGTCATAGTAAATATTAGTTATATCTCCGCCAGCCGCCAGATACTGATTACTACTGCTAAATAATACAGCATTCACCATGAGTAACTGGTGCATCATTCGTATACCCAGATAACATTTTACATGATCATGTAATTCATGGTTAGGTTATTCATCTCTTATCATGTGTTTCCCTTGGAACTCATGTTCCATTCATGTATCATGTCGATATTTCCTTTCATGTTATTTACATGAAAAGACATGAAAGTCAACATGACATGAAAGTTTCATGTACATGAGACGTGATTCATTCACTAACTTTATACATAATATCTTGGCTCGTTCAGGTCGGATACACGCTATGATCGACATATTATATGCACATTTTATGCCCTTTTCTAATATTTATGTCGTTCATATATCATATATGTAATAGTGTTGGGATGGTATCGTGTATGCGTGCTATGACTGTGTACGTTTGTACGATTGTGCATGAGCTTGCCAAAGGAATTTTCGGTACACCTTGGCAAAGCCCAAATTTGGCGAAAACGACGTATGATTTAGGTTTGCAAATGAAGAAATGATTGTAGTTTAGTCATGGCAGTCACCAAGGTGAGGTGACTGCAAACAGGGGCATAATTCCATAATCGAATTTCAATAAAATGGAACATGGATACATTTCTTAAGATACGAAAAGCCTGGGTTGAAATTGGCGACAAGCGGATTCTGTCGCCAATTTCTTCGAAAAATTCGAAAATGGTTGCTAGACAAAATTGTGTTCCCGATTTTGGTTTTTGGCTTCACCAAATTCGGT
>JAANSM010000446.1:0-28631 GCA_036850725.1 Orchesella villosa | reverse complement strand
GATTACAAGCTTTCAGTAGATATTTCCTACATGCTTACATGTTTTATTTTATTAAATAACAGATTGTTGAGTTGTACTGATATTGATGGATTACATACGTTGAGACAGTTAGTCTTCAAGTAGTTGGTAGTAGTAGTAGTTCAGATATTCATCCTACCCACCACCCACATAAATATGAATGATATGTTTATGGGTATTTTATAGATATGACGCCTGATTTACAGCGTTCTAGCGTCGGAGAATTTTGCTTTTTCTGGTAAGTAATAATATGTTACGCGTGATACTCGCTACGATGCACGATACAAGCGACATGTGCACAAGATACCATTACAAGCTTCACAAATAAGTATTATCGTCACCGCAGCTGCATAAGCGGTCTCTGGATTAATTATTGTAAAAGTATTGCAGAATATATTATGATTCCAAACTTTAGTTTATGTTGAGTGCTTACATTTAAATTAAAATACATTTTAAATTCTGCAATGAAATGGAAATTATTGTCTTACACCGGCTTTAAGACTTTCCATCAAGTTTTTAGGTTTGGAGCCGACAAGTTTTAAATTGTTTCATGTCTCATACATCACATTAATGTGTTTTTTATACGGAATAAGTATTTAAATTAATTTACTACAATTCGTAAACTGAACAGGTTCAAAGCGTCATAAATAATTCTCTCCTTAACTTAGAATACTGATTGAATTTGAGAATTTCACTATCCGCACAGAAAACTAGTACACGTATTTTTCATGAATTAATTATTACAATTAAATTGAACGGTTATAATTCTATGAAATAAACACGTATATGTATGTGTGTGTGCATATGAAGCGAGTCTACTGACGATGATTTGATACATATGTGAGAGTATTTGAATGTTAGAGTACAAGGGAATGGTATACCGTATATAATATCATAATATTATGTATGTATGAATCCTGTATTAAAAGACATGCCAAAACAGCATAAAATATAAATGTCAGTTACATGAGACAATTTAAAAATTTTCTGCCAAAACTACATGAATTTCCAACATTCACGATCCGATCCAGCATGTTCAAAAACCCTAAAGTACTGATTTACCACTTTACCATAGATTGATACGCAACATAACTAACGTTGAGTTGACAGTTGAGGTGGTGGGTAGTGTCAGTAAAGCCAGTCGTGTTGCCGAGAAGGCAAAGGAGAAGGAATAGGATACGCATTTTATGCAAATAATTATTACGTTTTTGTTGCGTGTATTGATGATGATGATTCTGTATTTGATTTGTATTGTGTCTGCATGCACTTCTGAGTTGAGGTTTCGAGGTAGTTCTTTGTTCTTTCTCTCAAGAGAAATCGTAATTGAGTAGAGAGAGGTCATGTAGGCAGGCGGTATAATTTTACTCGTCAATTGTGCTTTGACCGTCCTATGTGAAGGTTGTTCTTTGACTATTGGTCTTGCATTAGGTAGACATTGCTGCTGAATGATTGGTTCAGTGACCATTGATTTTTTTATTAATTGTAAAGTGGCCAGTTGTAATCAGTAGTTTTTGAGTAGTAGTTGCTCCAGCCCAGAGCTCCATTGCGACTTCGACTTTCTCGAGCTTGAAGCTCTAGTGTTATCGAAGCGTTAGGGGCCTAATATATATTCGGAAACAAGTGCTATGTATATAGTAAAGATACGTTAAAAATATCTATATATTTCGTTATCATTTCTCAACAAACTATTTTTCAATCGGAATTCATAAATTGCTCCAAGACAAACGTTGAACGTCAGAATTGTTAGTGTGTTCGTCAGAATTGTCAAGTTATAAAGTAAGTCCTGCACGTAAAAGTGAATAGTGATAGTTGGATTAGAATAAAAACAATCAAGCAAAGGGAAACGCCTCCACAGAGACTGATTAAATAAGTGTGAAGAGCGGAAGTGGCATGTATTTCAAGTCACAAGTGGTAAAGTTTTATGTAAAAATAATTAAAAACTGGTGCACTAGTGTTGATTGTTGACTGTTACCGAACTTAGACCATATACAAGATTAAATATAAGCTTCAATTGCAGTCAGCAGTGTCAACTCACCATAATTTGAGCGTGAATTAGTACAATAATATAATTACTGAATACTTGGAGTTAAGTAGAAGCGTTATACTGTATACAATGGCTTCATTAGACTTGCTACCAAATGAGGTAAGTTTTAAAAGTAGATTTCCGATCAATGCGTTTCTTATAAATTATATACCACCGTAGACCGTCACCAAACATCAAACTGATGAAATAATACAACTATCAACTATTTGTGTAAATTTAACAAACAATTTATCTTTATGTTTTTGTTTTAGCTACTGTGCAATATTTTGGGCATGTTATCAACAAAGGAAAAATTTCGTGCTCGAGAGGTATGCCGAAGATGGAAGGGTGTAGTCGACGAATTTGTACCTTTCTATCGGGTACAACTTTGTGATAAAACCTTTGATGAAGTCGCAATGAGATTTGGAAGTCGTCGAGTGTCATCCCTTGAATTTACTTGCGAACATAGTGATAGCTACAATACACATTCTATTATACCAATCCAAAACATATCCTTTCTAAAACGTCTTGTACTGGCTCAGGGCATGCGTGTGGATGCTTTGGCGGATGTGGCAACGAGGGCAGACAACTTGATCGAGCTTGATATTAGGTATGGCCACTGTAAGACTTGGCACGAAAAAAACCAAATTGCAGCACTGTTACCTGCTCTCCGCAAAATCAAAAAGCTTCTTCTTCCAATAACCTGTAACGTGACCCAAATAAGTCTTTTTAACTTATGGAAGGACATTATGCAACGGGAAATGCCAGAACTCCAGCACTTGCAAATAGACGTATGCACTAGCAACCCAACTAGTCCCCACTTTATTGACTTGGCCACGTTCAAACCACACTTACGTGAGTTTGTGGTCAAGAAAGCGGCTGGTCTTGGAGGTCTTGCTCAAAATAAACGAGTAACTCTAGTGTGGAACGTGAATGATCAATCTCGTGACTCTGAGGCCTGAGGGATTGCGCAAGCTCAAGTTAATTAATGAGGCAAGCTGTGTTCTAATGAATGAGACGCCACAGTGGGAGACCCTTCTCTCTAACCAGAGTAATATGGAAGAGTTACAGCTGTATGATTTTTATGTGAAACTTCCAGGCAAGGAGGGTTACAGCATGTCCTTAATTGAACCAGTGCTCACAAGGAGTATGGAAACTCTTCATACCATTAGGCTGGATATTGGCGCTGAACGAATAAGAGCAAACGATGATTTCGATATGGAAATCTTTGCTAAACTAGCAACGCTTCGTGTTCTTCATCTCAGCGTCCGGGTGGTCAAGTTTCAGGCTATATTCGGGAACGGAATAAATTTTCTTCGGGGAATCAAAAACTGCAGCACTGTCATCTCTGCTACCTTATGTAAGCTTGTACTTCATGGATTCATGTTTAGCACAGAGGAAGCTGATGACTGTATCAAGAAAATAGCTAAACTTGATTTGGAAAAAGTTGACTTTTTCCGTTCTGGAATGCCTGAAATATCAACGGTTTGGGAGGGGTTTTCAAGTCGGGCTCGGAAAATGGGGTTGAAGAACGATGTGCAGACCAAGACATTACATCTTCCTGCTGAATTTATTGGAGTAGAGTTCTTCTTTGAACATGCAAAAGGTTCAACTTGTTAACTTGAGTTTAAAAATTATTTAGCTTTAGGGTTAATGCCGATGAAATGTTTATAAAACCTAACTGGACCCTATTCTACATTCCGTAAATTAGGTTGTTATTTAAGCTGTGGATATAGGAAATTTTTTTGTATTGTTATCGGCGTTTTCTTCGTCAATTTAGAAAGTGTTGAAAATAAAACCAAGTTGTTTGTTACTTTGATAAACATTGAAAAATGAAAATGTACTTAATGTGATGAACTGATTTGGTAGCTATTACCCACATTGTAGAAATAAAAATTGGCACATATATCTTATAATATCTTCAGCGGCTGAAGTTCAGCTCGGATAGAAACACATTTTGTAACATGTAACCTTCTCAATTTCGCATTTGTCACTTATCATGACAACAAATATGATTTGCTTGAATTAGAATGAAATTTGGAATACGGAAATCAGAAGAAAGTATGCTGAGATTGAATGAGTAGAGTGGAAAGTGGTAACGTTGCGTTTTCTTCGTTGTGGCTGACCGTCGCACACTTTGCGTGCAGAAATGCATAATTTCAAGATTTGTATTGTAATCATCGTGCATTCACAATCGCTTATGTAAACTCAAGAGATTTTGATTACTTTATTATTTGTAGCAATGTACAATGTACATAAGTTTTACTGCGTTTTATTGCGTTTTTACCATGGCTAAAACAACAGCTGCTACGAAAGAAGAATACATATAAATACGACTGAAAGCGAAAGGGCTAAGTTAAGAAAGGTTAGGGCCAAAAGGCCCATTGCACTTGAGTCCGTTTAGGGTTATTTTATGACTACAAGATACCGATGACAAATTGACAAGCTACTCTTCTCAAAACTTATTTTCCAACTCTTGACTAATGCGTGAAGCGTAGCAGCAACATTCAATATTTTCTTACCAATCACCTAATAGGTTTTCACTGAAGCCAGGTTTTGATAATAATAATAGAATTTTATTCAAGTGTTTACAGACATCAAATACATTAGTATTTGCTTTTCATGCCGTAACACCATACAGAAAAGTACTGTTAAATGTTAATTCCAAAGTTGTCTATCCATTATCAGCGCTATCCAACCATATAATCTAATTCTTATATAACTAACAATAAATGTTGTCTCTGTCTATTTTTAGTAACTCCTTGCACAAATCTACAAAAATGTCATAACTCAGTTCATCTGTGTCATCTGGAGTTAATCTTTGAAGGAAAGAATTCCATGTTTCAATACATTTCCATTTTACCGATTGTTTAAATATTTCCTTACTATGTGACGGTACAATTGCTCTATCAAATCTACATTTACTTCGAAACTTAAACCAATCTTTAAATAGCGTGCAGTGACGCTTTTTGAAGACTCGCACCAACACGCACGAACTTCTGAGAATAAATATGAAAGCATACGTACATTTGCATTAGACCAAGTTCATAAACGTATCAAACTTTATCATGTGCATAATAATAATGCTCATTAATTTTTAAGCACGAAAAGTTGTTGATTCGAAATCATGACGTTATATCTTGTCTGTGAACCCTCGTCAAAATTCTATTTATTTTTCTAAATTATTCTCATGTAAAAACTTTCAGTAAAACCTTCACTTCCAAGTTTTCCAACATTGCACTATTATGATAACCTAAACTGCATAAAAATTAATGTGCGCGCATAAGTTCTTCTATTACTTGTAATATAATCACAGTGTATGCACAATCGTTTAAGAGCCTCTAAGCCATGCTGGGGTATCGGGATAAAGACGGACGATTGTACTGCATTTTATCGTTTTGTTTTACTATAAGGCTCAAACAATATTATATCTGCAGCTGACGAAAACAAGGGTTCATTCCCAAGACCCAAAATAAAAGAGTAAAGGGTATTTCAGTAAAATGATGTGATTTTATGACTACTGAGTTGAAATTTCAAATTTGCCTTTTTCATGAGTTCCTTATAAAACTGCGACAAATTTTTGGGTGAGTTAGATATGATCCCGAAAAAGTGTCGAAAAGCCCTTCAAACAGAAGCATTTCATATAAATGTATATACATTGGTGAGCGGGAATATCACTAATTTCAAGAATCTTCATGGACGTAAATAACTGGAAAGAGTGAGGGAGAGAGGGATGATTCTGTTTGTAAAAGTCTTTCTATTCGACTTTACTTCATAATTTGAGTTAAAAAGTGTTTCTGTCGCAAACAAGATTCTTTGAAGATATATGAAAATGAAATTGGTTTTATGTATTGTAATTGTGACACAATTCTTACCTACTTTCAACTTTAAACCAGAGTTAAATCGGGAAACTTAGAAGTTTTTCAAGTAGGTTGTAGTTTTTTGCCACCTAAGTAGGTACACAGATTTTATATAAGTTATATATATATATATATGTATGTCCTCAAAAGCGTAGATGAACTTTTCATTTTTTAATCTGGAGAGGAAAACGATAATATACTACCAGTCCTTCCATCAGTATCCATCGACCCAAAAGTCCAAAGAGATACATACATACAAACGATTAATATTTTCTCCTACATTTGTTACTGTTGTGAACCCAGCAAAAATAAACCAAAGGCTGTAGCTGTAACTTTAGTCGTACGACACGATTAATATTGATATGCGCTCTATAATCAATAATGGTCGCTGAAGGAGAGAAATTTTATTTTGGAAACGTCATAAAAGAAGTAAATATTTTGGATTTCAGTTTCGATAATTTCTAAACTTTATAGCCGCAATCAGCAATCGCAATCGAGTTTCAAATTTTGAGGCGACTTGAGACCATTTACTACTTTTAAGTGCGTTTCTATATTAACTTTTGTTTTCATTCTTTTCTCTATGTTCAAACTCAATAGTATAATATGTTGTTGGTATTAATGATTAAAGATTCCGAATTGGAGCTGCGAAAAATAAATGTTTTAACCCTAATTTAAGATTCTAACCATGTATACCCTGGACATGATAACAAAATATATAATTTCTCAGTCACGATCCGCATACCTACAACATGATCTCATTTCTGGTGGGCTCTACAGTAAAACAATAATTGAATTATACAAAAAAGAAGATACCATTATCCTTGAAATTATGATGTAGCCTTTTAAATTTTCACGCTTTTCCAAAAACATCAAATCAGGCGCAACCGCTAACCGTCTTAATGACTGTCACTCGAAGCCATTCAATTTTGCATCCATGAAATGGAATCCGATATAAAATGTTCGACATGTGTGTAAAAAGGGTAGTAATCGAAAGACCCATCGCATAAAAGAGAAGGTTAAATCAGTTGTCAAGTCATTAATTTCATTTAGTTTTTGGCTTCTGGTGAAATGTAAAAACTTATACGAGAGTAACTTCACATTTCTATGGAGGTAAATGTAATGAAAATGAAGAAAAGACTGCATGGAGTGTTGTTTTGTTTTTGTTACGCATACTTCAGTTCAATATTATAAGCGTCTATCAAAGACTATACAACCAAAGACTGCCAAATATTCGTTGTAAACTTGGCTCACGCAAAACAAATCAAACAGCCAATCAGGAGTCTTCTGTAAGCATTTTGAATTTAAAAAGCCGCGAAATCATTACTGCTTGTTGCTTTTCTTATGTGATCCTGCCGGCTTGTAAACAAGCTCTTGCAGTAGACTCCTGATTGGCTGTTTGATTTGCTTTGCGTGAGCCAAGTTTACAACGAATATTCGGCAGTCTTTGGTTGTATAGTCTTTGAGCGTCTATTAGCAACAACAAGTAAATCACGTACGAGTACGAGTAATGTCAAGCAATGCGTGCTCCAAAAATATTTTGGATTTTCACTGAAAGGTGTTGTTGATGCCAACATGAATTTACTACATGCTAATATAATCCCAGTGCAATGCACAATCATTTAGCCTAAACCATGAGCTGAGAAAATATCAGGGAAAAGACGGAAAAGATTGTACTGTGGTTTATCGTATTGTTTTACTATGGCTCAAACAATATCAGCATCAGAAGAAAACAAAGGTTCATTCACAAGGTCCAAAATGAAAGAGAATTCCTATTGCACTTCAGTAATATGATGTGATTTTATGACTACTGGCTTCAAATATCAAGTTTGCCTTTTTGCATGAAGATTGTTTTTAGAACGGTGACAACTGTTTGGGTGACTTTTAGATGAGTATAATCCCGAAAAGCGTATGGGAATACTCCTTAAGCAAACTTTCAATTTCCCGTTACACATTCTAATACCACAATCAATCTGATATATATGATTTGACCATACCATGATCCCTTATGCCTTTGATCAATCGTGCAACTTTCTGTTCACTATCAACGCAATGCATGTACTTCACTGAATGACCATGGCCTAGGCCATTGCCCAAGAACGTATTTAATCGGGCATGGAAATTCTTTAAAAAACACAATTTTCGAACATGAGTAATAATCCCGGATTTCTAAATACTTCGCATCAAAATCCCCGATTTTATAGTGTTTTCGAACCCAAAGCTCAAAAATTGATTCGAAAAATCGTATAGTTTGAAAAACTTCCCGAAATCCCGTGTGCGCCCCATGAGCGTACGTAAAGAATTTCCATGCCTCGACAAGGTGTCATAAGCGTATTATTATACTGCATTTATGTGTTACCAGTTACTGCAATGTTAAACCGTAATAATAATCTAAGAGAAAAAAGTTCTTGCTTTGTTTTGCAATTGATAATACTAATGAAATTTCCGTAATTTATAATGGTCATTAACAAATTACAAATATGTATAAAAATATGCAAGTTGATCATTGATATGAACATACCTTGTATCAAATAGATACGATGACGAGAATACGAGTATTTCGTAATGCGATACATCAGCAAATCAGTGCACTACTCGTATATATACATAACATAGGATGGATGAAGCAGCAGTTGTGAGTCGACTGTGATGTTTACCGTCTCATCTAAAAGCACAATACCAAAATACCAACCAACTCCAGTACCATCTCAGCTATGTATATAGTAAAGACACGTTAAAAATGCTTATGTTTTATCATTTCTCAACAAGCAATTTTCTATTGATTATTTTGAAACTGAAGTCATAATTGTTTCGAGACAATCGTAAGCAATTGTGTGTCAAGTTATAAACTAAACAGTGTTCAAAATAGTTCATATTTGGATAAGAATAAAAACAATCAGGCAAAGGAAATCGTCTTCAGAGTCTGACTAAAAGAACAAAAGGGATAAAACGTTATGTAAGATATCATTAAAAAATTGTGTACTGGTGTTGAGTGTTGGCCGATTTAGTTACAAAATTTGGACAGCTATACGTTTCAATTACAGTTGACAGTGCAAACTGGCAATGATTTAATAATTTGGGCGTGAATTAGTACAATATAAATTGATAATTACTAAACTGTAAACACTCGGAATTAAGTAAAAGTATAAAGGTCGTTGTTCGCGTTATAATCCTTAAAGTTCTTGAGGTGTTTGATAACCTGATAATCTTTGAAAATGGCGTCATTAAACGTGCTACCCAATGAGGTTAGTTTTGAGTAGATTTTCTACCAATGTGTTCTTTATAAATTATGTACCACCGTCGTATCAGGATAGCAAACTTATGAAATATTCGGGCATGGAAATCTTTAGGTACGCGGGTCCGGCTGACCCGGGATTTTAGGCGTAAGTTTTCGATCTACACGGTTTTCGAACGATTCCGAACAATTTTTCGAGCTTTAGGTTCGAAAACACTATAGAATCCAGGACTTTGGAGCAAAATAGCCAGAAATCCGGGATTTTTACTTAATTGCTCGAAAATTGCGTGCCCGGAACTATTTAAAGAATTTCCATGCCCGGAAATATTGCATGTATTTGTATAAAAACAAATAATTTATCTTCTTGTTTTAGGTATTGTGCAATATTTTGGATATGTTAACAACCAAGGAAAAGTTTCGAGTTCGAGAGGTATGCTCGAGATGGAAGGATTTAGTCGACAAATCTGTACCTTTCTATGGGGTAAAACTTTCTGATGAAAAGTATGATGAAGTCGCAACGAGATTTGGAACACGTCGCGTGTCCTCACTCAAATTTGCTTACGGCCATCGCTATAGCAGACATTTTTCTATTATACCAATCCAAAACTTATCCTTTCTAAAACGTCTTGTACTGACAAAAAGTTTGGATCAAACATCACGTTTGGATGCTTTGGCAGATCTCGTAAAGAGAGCCGACAAGTTGATCGAGTTAGAAATTAGGTACGGCGACGGTACCAATTGGCACGGCGAGGATAAAATTGCAGCACTGTTACCTGCTCTCCGCAAAATCAAAAAGCTATTTCTTCCACAATACCGTTTTGGAATCCGGACACTGCCCGTGAACTCATGGAAGTCCATTATACATCGTGAAATGCCAGATCTCCAACAATTGCAAATAGACGTAGTGCCTTGGAACCGGAACCTAACTCATTTTAACTTTTTTGAGTTAGCTACCTTCAAACCACACCTACGTGAGATTGTAATCCAGAATGCGCGTGATTTTGGAGGTTTTCCTTTTTGTAAAAGAGTAACTGCAGTTTGGGACGTGAAATCTTGTAACGCTAAGGGATTGCGCAAGTTAAAGCTTTCTGGTGAAGCAAGTCGTGTACTAAATGAGGCACCACAGTGGGAGACACTTCTCTCCAACCAGAATAATATGGAAGAGTTACAGCTCTATGATGCCGATGTATCTCTTCCAGACCCACGTTTCAACATTTCCATGATTCAACCAGTGCTCAGAAAGAGTATGGAAACTCTTCATACCATTAGGTTGGATATTAGAGCTGAGAGACGAGGTACCAGAGGTGATTTTGATATGGAAATCTTTGCTCATCTTGCAACACTTCGTGTTCTTCACCTCAGCGCATGGGAGGTCAAACAAGAGGCTGTGTTCGCGAACAAAAAGAATGTTCTTCGTGGAGTAAAAAACTGCAACACTGTCATTTCTGCAACCTTATGTAAGCTTGTTCTTCACGGGTTTACGTTTAGTACAGAGGAAGCAAGTGACTGTATCAAGGAGATAGCCCAATTAGATTTGGAGAAAGTTGAGCTTTTGCGTTCCAGTATACCCGAAATATCAACAGTGTGGAAATGGTTTTCCCGTCGGGCTCTGAAAATGGGGTTGAAGAAAGATGTGCAGGCCAAGACATTATATCTTCCTGCTAAATTTGCTGGAGTAGAGTTCCACTTTAAACATAGGAAAAGTTCAACTTGTTAACTTTAGGTTAAAAATATGTAGGGTAAATGCCGATGAAATGTTTATAAAACCCTACTGCATGGAACCTATTGTACATTGTTTAAATTAGGGTTTGGTTTAAGTTTAACTCGTAGATATAGAAAGTTAATATTTTTGCATAATTATATTTACTTTTGCCGTTTCGTTTTGTCCATTTAGAAAGTTTTGGAAATAAAACCAAATTGTTTCTGTTAGTTTGATATACATTGAGAAATGAAAATGTACTTGATGTGATGAACTTATATAGCACCTTACGCACATAGTAGAAATAAAAATTGGCACATGTATCTTACAATATCTTCATCTGAGATAGAAACGCATATTATAACCTTATAAAACTTTTTGCATTTATCACTTTATCACTTATCATGACAATAAAGATGATGTGCTTGCGTTAGAGTGAAAATTGGATTACGGAAATCAAAAGAAAGTATGCAGAGATTGAATGAGTTGAGTGCAATGTGTGTGGTAATGTTGCGTTTTCTTCGTTATATCTGCCTGCCTTACACTTTTATGTCCGTACGTAATTTTAAGATTTTTTATGTAATCATAGTGCGTTTATTATTGCTTATTTTCCCCTTTAGGAGATTTTGGTAGCTTTGTTGTTTGTAGTAATGTCCATAAGTTTTACTTTTTCATCCCGTTTTTATCATGGCTAACAGCTGCAGCGAAAGACAAGGCTTATTAATACGGCTGAAACCAGAAGGAACCAAGGGATATGATTACACTTGACATTTTTTTTGGCTATTTTATGACTACAAGATTCCGAAGACAAACTACCCTTCTCAGAACTTATTTTCATTGTAGACTCATAGTCTTGACAAATGCGTGAAAAAACTATTTTTGTTTTTCTTGGATGTTCAATGAAGCCTGTCGTTGATGCCAACGTGAAG
Source organism: Orchesella villosa (assembly GCA_036850725.1). Classification (NCBI taxonomy): domain Eukaryota; kingdom Metazoa; phylum Arthropoda; class Collembola; order Entomobryomorpha; family Orchesellidae; genus Orchesella; species Orchesella villosa. Next base: position 16,870 of record JAANSM010000446.1, on the reverse strand, counting down.
TCCTCACAGTAAATATAAAGCATTTACTTTACGTACATTGGACCATGGAATGAAACAAGGAGATTTCTTTTCATCTTTTATAATATGTAACCTCTTACATAAGTTCATTAAAGTATCAACCTTATCATGTGATTAATATTAATGCTTTTTGTTGCGGTATTTCAGCTATCAGCTATGTCACATATTACATATACAAATAATTTGTGAAGACGAACGACATTTGTTGGGTTTGTCGGAATCATGACGTATATATGATCTGTGAACACTCACTCGTTAAAAATGGATTTGTTTTTGAAAAATATTCTAATGCGAAGACATTCAGTAAAAACGTCACGTACAGTTTTTCCAATACTGCACTATAATCACAACCTAAACTGCATAAACATTAATGTGCACAACACTCAAATTTTATTACTTGTAATATAATCACAGTGCATGCACAATCGTTTAAAAGCATAAGCCATTCTGAGATATCCGGAAAATTACGGAATATTGTACTGCATTTTATCGTTTTGTTTTATTATATGGCTCAAACAATATATCTGCAGCTGAAGAAAACAAAGGTTCATTCACAAGACCCAAAAATAAAAGGGACCAAGACCAAGTGTAGGGGCTTCCCTATCGCTCTTGTGTAATATGATGTGATTTTATGACTACTGAGTTGAAATGTCAAGAAGTTGAAGAAATGTTATAAGAATAAAATATCTATATGGGCATAAGGAACTGAACTGGACTGCCAGTAAAATGGAAGCATTATTTTATGACGTTCAAGATTATATGCTCCGTTTCAGAGTTTACCAAGTTGAAAACTAGGGTTACACCCACTTCTCACACTTCAGAATCCCTTCGTGGAAGGTACTCATTTGATTTGCTGAACACTCTTGCAAACGAACCTTTTTCATGAGCAACTTACTTACTGCATGGCTGGTGAAAAAGAGAGCAAAAAGAGAGAGAGAATAGGAAGTTATGATCACAAGCTACATTTTTAGCTCACGGTCGACCTGATACGCAAAGGGTAGCATAAACCCTATTTTAGTATGAATGTCCGTAATATCCATGAAGTATTCAGGGCTTGCTACAATGCAATATAGTTAAAGTGGTGGAACCTGAACCACACTTTGCACAATATTTATGTATAAAAAAAGAGTTGTATTTTTTGCAACCGGTATTATTTATAGTGGCGCATACGTCAGTATACAGAATCTTGATCCAGTAACCGGGCTGGCGTGCAACAGATGCACAGCCAGCAGTCAACTTCTAACCGAAACAGCTGTAATTGCAATCATGCGACATGACTAATACTGGTATGCGCTCTATAATCAATATTGGTTGCTGAATGAACGAGAGAAAGTTTATTTGGGAAACCTCATAGAAGTCGTAAATAATTCTACTGATTTCAGTTATTTCTGATATTTCAAAATTTTATAACCGCAATCAGCAATCGCAAAACTTATGAAACCTATGATAAACGATACTAACTACTGCGAACCATTAAAATATTAAGAAACAAATGTGTCACATGAGTTGCATTATTGTTGTAATTAGTAATTATAAGATAAATATATTCTGATAATAAGAGTTTCAAACTTTGGGGCGACCAGAGACTAAAGTGAAAATTATTCACTATTTTACTACTTTTAAAAGGGTTTCTACGTTAGGCTTTGTTTTTATTACTTCATTTTTGCACAAAGCCAAAACAGCAACCCTTTCTTTATATTACGTATCAAAGTTTTCGAATTCGAGAAGAGACAGATAAAAGTTTTAACCCTAGTGATTCTTTCCAAATACACCCGGAACTTGATAACAATAGAAATTCTTTCACGATCCATATTATGTAACATGGGATCAAACCAAATGGGCTCTACTCTAATACAATATTTGGTTAAACGGTTGAATTACACAAGACGGAAAGTCTTTACACAGATTTTCGAAAAAATCAAATAAGGCTGAATCGCTATCGGTCTTGGGCATCACTCGTTTTAAATGTGTTTGGGTATAAAGTGACTTCAAAAAACAAATTGAATCGATACACCTTCAATCCTGATTATGATTCTTTGTAATTTAGCTTAATTTTATGCTAAGAGTTTCCCACACTCCCTGATCGATCCTGAAACTTTCCGTTAAGTGTGAACGCAATGCATTGATCATGGCCATGATGACGCAAGGACGTACTTACACAAGGTGTCATAAGCGTATTATTATACTGCATGTACTTATGTGTTACTGCAAGGTTGAACCGCAATAATAATCCAAGGGGAAAACATTCTGGCCGTGTTTTACAATTGCTAATAAAATTTACGTAATGCAAGATGGTAATTAACAAAATATTAATAAAAATATGCAAGTTGATATGATCATACGTGGATAAAAAAGAATTGATGATTAATATTACGTAATAAGGTACACCGCAGCAGCAAATCAGTGCACTTGCACTTGTTCGCATACCTAAAATATATTTTATACTATTTACATTGAACGGATGAAGCAGCAGTAGTGTGTCGTGTTGACCGTCTCTTCTGTCTAGAAGCATACCAAATACTATACCATCTGCACTATACATATAGTAAGGATACACTTAAAAGTGTCTGTATATTTTGTTGCCGTTTCTCATCTAACAATTTTGTTTCGATTATTTTTGAAACTGAAGTCATAATTGCTCCAAGACAAGCAGACAAGTCACAAAGTGTCAGTAATTGTGTGTCAAGTTATAAAATAAGTTGTGTTCATATTAGTTGGATTAGAATAAAAACAATCAATAATCAAGCAAAGGAAAGCGCCTCCCATCTCCAGAGACTGATTAACAATTGCGAGCGGAAGTGCTAAAACTTTATTTTAACGTTCCCTGCTAACGTTAGAATCCTTAGTTATATTGAGTTGCTTCATTAACCCGATAATAGTTCTACAATGGCTTATTTAGACGTGCTACCCAATGAGGTAAGTTTTAAGTAGATTTTCAACCAATCACCAATGTTGAATGTTGAATGTGTTTTTTTAATAAATTATGCACCACCGTCGTATATTGTACATCGTACATCTTATCAAGATGAAAACTAAACATATGGTGAAATATGCACATATTTGTATAAATTTAACAAATAATTTATCTTCTTGTTTTAGGTTCTGTGCAATATTTTGGGTATGCTAACAACAAAGGAAAAGTTTCGAGCTCGAGAGGTATGCCGAAGATGGAAGGGCGTAGTCGACGAATTTGTACCTTTCTATGGGGTACAACTTTGCGATCAAAACTATAATGAAGTCGCAATGAGATTTGGAAAACGTCGAGTGTCATCCCTTGTATTTGCTTGCATGTCAAATGACTATAAGAAACTTTGCATACCCATCCAAAATTTATCCTTTCTACGACGTCTTTCTCTGACGAGAATCCGGAGTGTGGATGCTTTGGCAGATCTCGTAAGGAGAGCCGACAAGTTGGTCGAGTTAGAAATAAGGTACGCCGACGGTACCAATTGGCACGACGAGGATAAAATTGCAGCACTGTTGCCTACTCTCCGCAAAATCAAGAAGCTTGTTTTTCCAAAATACCATAACGGTAGCCGCCCAATTTTCCTGAACTCATGGAAGCCTATTATACGTCGTGAAATGCCACAACTACAACGTTTGGAAATAGATGTGTCATTCTGGAACCCAATTAATTTCAACTTTTTTGAGTTAGCTACCCTCAAACCACACCTTCGTGAGCTTGTGTTCCAGAATGCGGGCGAATTTGAAGGTTTTCCATGTTGTGATAGAGTAACTGCAGTTTGGGACGTGAAATCTTGTAACGCTAAGGGATTGCGCAAGTTAAAGCTTTCTGGTGAAGCAAGTCGTGTTCTAAATGAGGCACCACAGTTGCAGACTCTTCTCTCCAATCAGAATAATTTGGAAGAGTTACAGCTCTATGATTGCGAGATATTTCGTCCAGATCCAGGTTTCAGCATGTCCATAATTCGACCAGTACTCAGAAAGAGTTTGGAAACTCTTCATACCATTACGTTGGATATTAGAGCTGAGGGAAAAGGTACCAGAGGTGATTTTGATATGGAAATCTTTGCACATCTTCCAATGCTTTGTGAGCTTCACCTCAATGTATGGGAGGTTAAGCATGCGGCTGCGTACGGGAGCAAAAAGAATGTTCTTCGCGGAATAAAAAACTGCAGCACTGTTATTTCTGCAACCTTATGTAAGCTTTTACTTCACGGGTTTAAGTTTAGTACAGAGGAAGCTAATAACTGCATCCAAGAAATATGCAAACTTGATTTGGAAAAAGTTGAGCTTTTGCGTTCCAGTATACCCGAAATATCAACAGTGTGGAAATGGTTTTCCCGTCGGGCTAGGAAAATGGGGTTAAAGAAAATTGGTGCAGGCCAAGACATTATATCTTCCTGCTGAATTTGCTGGAGTGGAGTTCCACTTTGAACATTCAAAAGGTTCAATCTGTTAATTTGGGTTAAAAAATATTTAGGGTTAGTGCCTACGAAATGTTTAGAAAACCCTACTGGAACCTATTCTATATTGTGTAAATTAGGTGTTGATTTATGTTGTAGATATATAGATGTTAATTTTTCATATGTTTCAAGTTAATGTCACATATGTACATTGTGAGCACGAACACTTGTTGATTCGGAATCATGACATATATATGACGTGTTATGTGTGATCTGTGAACACTCTTTAAAAATATACTTGTTCTTGAAAAATATTCTCATGTAAAGACTTTCAGTAAAAACTTCTCTTCAGTTTTTCCAATACTTAACTATTATCAGAACCTAAACTGCATAAAAATTAATGTGCACAGCACACATAATATTTGTTACTTGTAATATAATCACAGTGCATGCAGAATCGTTTACGAGCCTTTGCCATGCTGAGATATCTGGAAAAAGACGGAAGGTTGTACTGCATTTTATCGTTTTGTTTTACTAGGGCTCAAACAATGTTATATCTGCAGCTGAGGAAAACAAAGGTTAATTCACAAGACCCAAAAATAAAAGGGACCCATAGTAAAAGGCACTCTCTTGTGTAATATGATGTGATTTTATGACTACTGAGTTGAAATGTTAAGTTTGACTTTTTTCCAGGGGATTGTTTATAAAACCGTGACAAGTGTTTGGTTGAGTGAGATATAATTCCGAAGAAAGTGTTATATTTCGTCATTTTTAAATGTTTAGTCTCTTGCTGATTACTATGTATAATGTGAAACTCTTATAATGTAATATGTAAGCATTTCATATAAATGTATATGCATGTAAGTGTGGGAATATCATCAACTTCTGGAATAAAGAAATCTAAATGAGCGTAACGAACTGAAATGGACTGACAGCTTTATTTTATGACGTTCAGGATTATATATGCTCCGTTTCAGAGTTTATCGAGTTGAAAACTAGGGTTACACCCACTTCTCACACTTCAGAATCCCTTCGTGGAAGCTACTCATTTGTTTTGCTGAATTCTCCTGCATAAACAGTTGCCTTACGGTCTGGTGAAAATGAGAGAATGAAGAGGTAGAAAAAGGGAAACTGAATGATCACTAGTTACAATTTGAGCTCACTCACGGTTGACTTGATACGCAAAAGCGTAGCATAAACCCTTTTTTAGGATGATTGTCCATAATACCCGGGAAGTATGCAGGGCAGAGCTTGCTACAATGCAATTTAGTTGCAAATGGTGGAATCTGAACCACAGTTTGCACATTATTTACGTATAAAACAAGCGTTGTATTTTTGCAACCGGTATTACTTATTGTGGTGCATAATATGCAAGTATACAGAATCTTGAAAGCTATAAGTTCCGCGATATTAATATTTTCTTGTACGTTTGTGACTGTTGCATTGCATGTTGCGAACCCGTCCCAAATGATACAATGCTGTAATTGCAGTCATACACACTGGTTTGCGCTCTATAATCATTATTGATTTCTGAATGAATGAGAGAAAGTTTATTTGGGAAACCTCAAAGAAGTTGTAAATAATTTTGATTTCAGTTATTTCTGATAATTCAAAATATTATAAGCGCAGGCAATCAGCAATCGCAAAACATGTGAAACATATGACAAATGATATTAACTACCGAATCATGAAAATATTAAGAAACAGATGTGTCACATTGAATTAATTGTTGTAATTCATAAGATAAGTATATTCTGATCATGAGTTTCAAACTTTGGGGCGACCAGAGACTAAAGCGAAAATTATTTAAGAACTATTGTGTTACTTTTAAGTGCGTTTTTACATTAGCTTTTATTTTCATTACTTTATTTTTTGCTCTAAGCCAACAGTAACCCTTTCTTGATATTACTGATCAATGTTTTCGGATTCGAGAAAAGACATAAACGTTTTAACGCTCGTGATTCTTACCAAACATACCCTGGACTTAATGACGATAAATTCTGTCACGAACCATATGCAACATGTCATTCGTTTTGAGTGTGTTTGGGCATAACGTGAATTCAAAAGATAAATTGAATCGATATACCTGCTATCCTGAATATGATTCTTTGTAATTTAGCTTAATTTTATGCTAAGAATTTTCCCACTCTCCCTGATCGATTCTTAACCTTTCCGTTAAGTGTGAACGCAATGCATGTACTACTACTGACTACTTGATAAAGCATCTCGAAATATCCCTAAATACTGATTTTCAGCGTAATCAGTTATGTTTTGAAGTTTCCTGCCAATAGCTTTTGAATGGGTTAACCAAATTTACTGAAAAGTATTCCGTGTTGAGCCTTTATGGTGTACTACGTTTGTACCAAATTTGGTGGAAATCGATCAATGTACCTATGTGTCTATGAGAGCATACGGAAGCTTAATTAGTGACATTTTAGTTCCCCACCCATAACTTTCGAACCGCTAGACCAAATTCACTGAAAAATATTCAGCGCCGAGACCTTGAGGTGTGCTACGATTGTACCAAGTTTGGTCGAAATCGGTCAATGTATGTGGGCAGGAGAGTGCATAAGGACAGACGGACGGACGGACAGACAGACGAACTTACGATTAGTAAAATTATAGCTTAGCTCTATACTAGAGCTGCGTAATAAAAATATGGAAGTTGATACGACAAACCTGGTATCAAGTAAGAACGAAGACGAGAATACAAGTATTACGTAGTAAAATACAGCAGCAGCAAATCAGACGCTGTACATGCTGGATATGAAGCAGCAGCCGTGTGTTGTGTTTACCGTCTCATCTAAAAGCAGAATATACCATCTGAGCTACGCATATAGTAAGGATACACTAAAATTTGTCTATATATTTTATCATTTCTCATCTAGTGTCTAGCAACTTTGTTTTGATTATTTTTTAAGCTGAAGTCATAAATGCTTTGAGACAAGCGTCAGTAATTGTGTGTGAAGTTATAAAATAAGTCGTGTTCATAATAGTTGGATTAGAATAAAAACAATCAAGCAAAGGAAAACGTCTTAAAAGTCTGATTACGAGCGGAAGTGTTACAATTAAATAAACAAATTACGTGCGTCGTCTGTTTACCGATTTTGCTATAAAAATTGGACATACAATTGAAGTGCCAACTCACAATCACGTAATAGTTCCTTGAACCTGTTCCATGAACAAACAAGTTCCTTGTTTGTTCATGTTACAATCCTTTGTTTTTAAGCTGTTTCATTAACCTGATCATAGTTACACAATGGCTTATTTAGACGTGCTACCCAATGAGGTAAGTTTTAAGTAGATTTTCAATCAATAAGTTTTTTTATAATTTATGTACCTCCGTCGTACGACGTAAATTGTATATCGTATCAAGATGGGAACTAAACATGCTAAAATAATGCAAATATTTGAATAAATTTAACAAATAATTTATTTTCTTGTTTTAGGTACTGTCCAATATTTTGGGTATGTTAACAACAAACGAAAAGTTTCGAGCTCGAGAGGTATGCTCGAGATGGAAGGATGTAGTCGACGAACTTGTACCTTTCTATAGGGTAATACTTTGCAATGAAAACTATGATGAAGTCGCAATGAGATTTGGAAGACGTCGAGTGTTATCTCTTGGCATTCCTTCCATATCAAATGACTATAACAAAGATTGCGTCCCAATTCGAAATTTATCCCATCTACGACATCTTTCGCTGTCGAGCAGTCTGAGTGTGGATGCTATGAGGGATCTCGTAACGAGGGCCGAAAAATTGATCGAGTTACAAATTTATTATGGCTATTGTACCAATTGGCGGTATTGGCACGAAAAGGATAAAATTTCAGCTATGTTACCTGCTCTCCGCAAGGTCAAAAAACTTTTTTTTCCACAGCTCACTTTGGCAAACCTGACAATGCTCTTGAACTCATGGAAACCCATTATTCAAAGTGAAATGCCAGAACTCCAACATTGGGAAATAGATGTAACGTTATGGAACCCACCTCAGTTTAACTTTTTTGAGTTAGCCACTTTCAAACCACACCTACGTGAGCTCATGATCCAGGATGCACTTCATTTTGTAGGTTTTCGTTCATATAATAGAATAACTGCAGTTTGGGACGTGAAATCTCGTAACACTAATGGATTGCGCAAGCTAAAGCTTATTGGTTCAGCAAGTCTTGTAATAAATAAGACGCCACAATTGAAAAACCTTCTCTCCAACCAGTATAATTTGGAAGAATTACAACTGTATGATTCCAATGTACCATCACCAGGTGAGGGCTACAGCATGTCCTTAATTGAACCAGTGCTCACAAAGAGTATGGAAACTCTTCATACCATTAGGCTGGATATTGGCGCTGAACAAGTAATGTCAGCCGATGATTTCGATATGGAAATCTTTTCTCAACTTGCAAAGCTTCGTGAACTTCACCTCAGTGTACGGGTGGTCAGGTATTGGGCAATGTACGGGGACAGAAAGGATGTTCTTCGGAGAATCAAAAACTGCAACACTGTCATCTCTGCAACCTTACGTAAGCTTGTTCTTCACGGCTTTACCTTTAGTGCACAGGAGGCTGATGATTGTATTACGGAAATAGCCAAACTTGATTTGGAAAAAGTTGAGCTTTTGCGTTCCAGTATACCCGAAATATCCACAGTTTGGAAATGGTTTTCACGTCGAGCTCGGAAAATGGGTTTGAAGAAAGGGGTGCAGGCCAAGACATTATATCTTCCTGCTGAATTTATTGGAGTAGAGTTCTACTTTGAACATACAAAATGATCAACTTGTTAACTTGAGTTTAAATAAGATATAGGGTTACTGCCGATGAAATTTTTATTAAACCCAACTTGACCCTATTTTACATTGTGTAATTTAAGTTGTTTTGATTTAAGTAGATATAGGAAGTATTTTTTGCATTGTTATAATTACGTTAGTCGTTTCCTTCTTGTCAATTTAGAAAGTGTTGAAAATAAAACCAAATTGTTTCTGTTACGTTACTTTGAAATACATTGAAAAATGAAAATATACATAATGTGATAATTAGATTTGGTTATGTTTCTTTCTCACATTGTAGAAATGAAATTTAGCACATATACCTTATAATATCTTCAGCCGGGACATAAAAGCATGTTGTAACCTTATTAGAAAAATCGTTAGTGTCACTCATTTTGAGCATGATTTACTTGAATTAGAGTGAAAATTGAAATACAGAAATCAGGAGAAAGTATGCAGAGATTAAAAGAATACAGTGGAGCGTGGTTACGTCGCATTTTCTTCATTATGTCTGCCTGCCTTAAACTTCACATGACCCAAAAATAAAAGGGACCAAGACCAAGTGTAAGGGCTTCCCCATCGCTCTTGTGTAATATGATGTTTTTATGACTACTGAGTGAAAAGGTCAAGTTTGACATTTTTCAAGCTGTTGTTTATAAAACCGTGACAAATGTTTTGTTGAGCTTTGTATAATTCCGATGAAAGTGTTATATTTTGCATTTTTTAGTATTAAGTAAAGTCTTACTGATTTTAATAATAATAATAATAAGGGCTTATACTGTAAGAATTTCATATAAATGTATGTGCATGTAAATGTGGGAATATCCTCCAATAAAGAAATCTATATAAACGTAAAGAACTGAAATGGACCGCAATTAAAATGACAGCTTATTTTATATGAGGTTCACTTCAGAATCCCTTCGTGGAAGGTGCTCATTTCATTTGCTGCACACACTTGCATACGGACACTTTTGGGAAGAAACTTACTGCATGGCTTGTGAAAAAGAGAGCAAAGAGAGAGAGAGAATAGGAAGTTATGACCACTAGTTACATTTTGAGCTCACGGTTGACTTGATTGCCCATTGACCCAATAGTCCAATGAGCTGGAGCTCCACGGTATTATTATTTTCTTGTACGTTTGTGACTGTTGCATGTTGTGAACCCCTCACAAATGAAACAATGCTGTAGTTGCAGTCATACGACATGATCCTAATATTGACATGTATTCTTATAGTCAATAATGGTTGCTGAATGAAGGCGAGGAAGTTTATTTGGAAAACCTCATAAAAGTCATAAATAATTTTGATTTCAGTTATTTCTTATATTTCAAAATTTTATAACCGCAATCAGCAATCACAAAATATGTGAAATATATGACAAACGATAATAACTACTGAATCATTAAAATATTAAGAAACAAATGTGTCACATCAATTGCATTATTGTTGTAATTATAAGATAAATATATTCTGATCATATGCCTTTTCAAACTTTGGGGCGATCAGAGACTGAAATGAAAATTATTCACTATTTTACTACTTTTAAAAGCGTTTCTACATTAACTTTTGTTTTCATTACATTCTTTTTGCTCAAAGCCAAAACAGTAACCCTTTTTTGATATTACTGATCAAAGTTTTCGAATTCGAGAAGAGACAGATAAACGTTTTAACCCTAGTAATTCTTACCAAACATGATAACGAGAAATTCTGTCACGAACCATATGCAACATGGTCTCAAATCCGATGGGCTCTAACTCTAACACAATATTTGGTTAAACAGTTGAAATATACAAACTGGAAAGTTTTTACATGTATTTTTGAAAATATCAAATCAGGCGGAACCGCTACTCGTCATCGGTGTCACTCGTTTTGAATGTATTTGGACATACCGTAAATTCAAAAGATAAATTGAATCAATAGATACCTCTTGTCCTGATTATGATTCTTTGTAATTTAGCTTAACTTCATGCTTAAGGATTTATCATGACTCCCTGATCTGATCAATCCTACAAATTTCCGTTACTGCAATGTTGAACCGCGATAATAATCCAAAGGAAAAACATTATGGTCTTGTTTTACAATTGCTAATAAAATTTACGTAATCAGTACTGCAAGATGGTAATTAACAAAATATGAATAAAAATAAAAATATGCAAGTTGATATGATCATATGTGGATAAAAAAGAATTGATGATTAATATTACGTAATAAGGTACACCGCAGCAGCAAATCAGTGCACTTGTACTTGTACGTATACCTACAATATATTATACGATTTATACATTGCAGGCAGGTGACGGATGAAGCAGCGGTAGTGTGTCGCGTTGACCATCTCATCTGTCTAGCTAGAAGCATACCAAATACTATACCAACCATCTGAACTATGCATATAGTAAGGATACACTCAAAATTGTCTATATATTTTGTTGTCCTTTCTCATCTAACAATTTTGTTTTAAATATTTTTGAAGCTGAATTCATAATTGTCAATTGTTCGAAGACAAGTGTCAGAAATTGTGTGTCAAGTTTTGAAATACGTCCTTGTTCATAATAGTTGGATTATAATAAAAACCACCAAGTAAAGCAAAGCGTCTCCAGAAACTGATGAAGAGCGGAAGTGCTACAACTTTATGTAAAAACTAATTTAAAAAATTGTGTACTAGTGCTGACCGACTTTGTATATATAAATTGGACGTATACAGTTCAATTGAAGCGCCTACTCACAATCACATAATAATTTGGGCGTGAATTAGAACAATATAACTGAAAATTGCTATAAAGTCAACTGTAAACAATTGGAATTAAGTAAAAGTTTAAAGTTTCTTGTTTATGTAACTATCCTTAGTATTTGAGCTGTTTCTATAACCTGGTAATAGTAATACAATGGCTTCTTTAGACGGGCTACCCAATGAATTAAGTTATAACTAAATTTTTAAAGTAAAATTGTAAAGTAAAATGACAAGTCCTTTTTTACAATTATGAACTGCCATCGTACATTATACATCTTATCATCAGATTGAAACCAAACATGATAAAATAATGTAATAATAAAAATTTGTATAAATTCAACAAATAATTTATCTTCTTGTTTTAGGTTCTCTGCAATATCTTGGATATGTTAACAACAAAGGAAAAGTTTCGAGCTCGAGAGGTATGCTCGAGAATGAAGGATGTAGTCGACGAACTTGTACCTTTCTATGGGGTACAACTTTGTGGCAAAAACTATGATGAAGTCGCAATGAGATTTGGAACACGTCGTGTGTCATCACTTAAATTTACTTGCGACCATGGCTATAATATACATTCTACTATACCAATCCAAAACTTATCCTTTCTAAAATGTCTTACACTGGCGAAGAGCATGAATGTGGAAGCTTTGGCGGATCTCGTAACGAAAGCCGACAAGTTAATCGAGTTAGAGATAAGATATGGCTACGGTACCGATTGGCACGACAAGGATAAATTAGCAGCACTTTTACCTGCTCTTCGCAAAATCAAGAAACTTAGTTTTCCACAATACCATTCCGGAAACCAGAAAATGCTCTTGAACTCTTGGAAGTCCATTTTGCATCGTGAAATGCAAGAACTCCAACATTTGGAAATAGACATACCGCCTTGGAACCCACCTCATTATAACTCTTTTAAGTTAGCCACCTTGAAGCCCCACTTATGTGAACTTATGATCCAGGATGCAGGTGACTTTGGAGGTTTCTCTGGTTATAATAGAGTAACAGCAGTTTGGGACGTAAAATCTCGTAACACCAAGGGATTGCGAAAGCTAAAGCTTATTGGCACAGCAAGTCGTGTAATAAATGAGGCGCCACAATTGGAGGCTTTTCTCTCCAACCAGAATAATTTGGAAGAGTTACAGCTCTATGATACCGATGTATTTCGTCCAGGCCCACGCTCCAACATGTCCATAATTCAACCAGTACTCAGAAAGAGTATGGAAACTCTTCATACCATTAGGTTGGAAATTCGGGCTGAGCGAATAGGTACCAGAGATGATTTTGATATGGAAATCTTTGCTCATCTTCCAACACTTCGTGTTCTTCACCTCAGCGTATGGGGGATCAAACATGCGGCTGCGTACGGGAACCAAAAGAATAGTCTTTGGGGAATAAAAAATTGCAGCACTGTAATTTCTGCAACCTTATGTAAGCTTGTTCTTCACGGATTTACGTTTAGTACAGAGGAGGCTAGTGACTGTATCAAGGAGATAGCCAAATTAGATTTGGAGAAAGTTGAGCTTTTACGTTCCAGTATACCCAAAATATCAACAGTATGGAAATGTTTTTCCCGTCGGGCTAAGAAAATGGGGTTGAAGAAAGATGTGCAGGTAAACACATTATATCTTCCTGATAAATTTGCTGGAGTGGAGTTCCACTTTGAACATAGAAGTTCAACTTGTTAACTTGAGTTTGAAATGTATTTAGGGCTAATGCCGACAGGTGAAATGTTTATAAAATCCGACTGGAACCTGTTGTACATTGTGTAAATTAGGATTTGATATAAGTTGTAGGTATATAAAAAGTCAACTTTTCATGTTTCAAGTAAATGTCACATAAATAATTTGTGAGCACGAACATTTGTTGGTTTGGAATCGTGACGTTATATATGATCTGTGAACACTCGCCGAAAATATATTTGTTCTTGAAAAATATTCTCATATAAATTACAGTAAAAACTTCACTTCAGTTTTCCAATACTGCACTATTATCAGAACTTATAAACTGCATAAAAATTAATGTGCACAGCACACATAAATTTTATTACTTGTAATATAATCACAGTGCATGCACAATCGTGTAAGAGCCTATAAGCTATGCTGAGATATCGAAAAAAAGACGGAAGGTTGTACTGCATTTTATCGTTTTGGTTTACTATGGCTCAAACAATATTATATCTGCAGCTAAAGAAACAAAGGTTCATTCACAAGACCCAAAATAAAAGGGACCAAGAGTAAAAGGCACTCCCATCGCCCTTGTGTAATATGATTTAATTTTATGACTACTGAGTTGAATGTCAAGTTTGACTTTCTTCTACGGTGTTATTCATAAAACCGCAACCGTGACAAATGTTCGGTTGACTTAGATTTAGTAATCCCAAAAAAGTGTTATATTTCTTCGTTATTAAATGTTTATTATCTTATATACTGATTACAATGCATAATGTGAAACCCTTAAAATGTAAGCATTTTATGTAAATGTACATGTATGTAAATGTGGAAATATCATCAATTTCTAGAATAAAGAAATCTATATCAACGTAAAGAACTGAAATGGACTGCAATTAAAATGACAGCTTTATTTTATGACGTTCAGGATCATATGCTCCGTTTCAGAGTTTATCAAGTTGAAAACTAGGGTTACACCCACTCCTCACACTTCAGAATCCGTTCGTGAAAGGTACTCATTTGCTTTGCTGAACACTCTTCAAACGGACATTTTTGATAAGCAAGTTACTTACAGAATGGCTGGAGAAAAAAGAGAAAAGGGAGAGTGAGAATAGGAAGTTATGACCACTAGCTACATTTTGAGTTCACGGTTGACTTGATACGCAAAGGGTAGCATAAACCCTATTTTAGGATGATTGTCCATAATATCCAGGAATATGCAGGACAGAGCTTGCTACAATGCAATTTAGTTGCAAGTGGTGGAATCTGAACTACAGTTTCCACATTTATGTATAAAAAAGCGTTGTATTTTTTGCAATCGGTATTACATATTGTGGTGCATAATATGTAAATATTCAGAATCTTGAAAGCTGTAAGTTCCACGATAATAATATTTTCTTGTACGTTTGTGACTGCTGCATTGCATGTTCCGAACCCGGCACAAATGATACAATACTGTAATTGCTGTCATACACACTGGTATTCTCTCTATAATCAATATTGCTTGCTGAATGAACGAGAGAAAGTTTATTTAGGAAACCTCATGGAAGTCGTAAATAATTTTGATTTAAGTCACTTCTGATATTTCAAAATATTATAAGCGCAATCAGCAATCGCAAAAGATGTGAAATATATGACAAATGATATTAACTGCTAAATCATTAAAACATTAAGAAACAACTTCATCACATTGCGTTATTGTTGCAATTGATAAGATAAATATATTCTGATCATGCATAGGAATTTCAAATTTGGGGCGACCAGAGACTAAAATGAAAATTTACTATTTTACTACTTTTAATTGCGTTTCTACATTAACTTTTGTTTTGATTACTATAATTTTGCTTAAAGGCAACATTAACCCTTTCTTGATATTACTGATCAATGTTTTCGAATTCGAGAAGAGACAGATAAACGTTTTAACCCTATTGATTCTCACCAAATATACCCGGAACTTGATAACAACAGAAATTCTGTCACGATCCATATTATGTAACACGGTCAAACCCAATGGGCTCTACTCTAATACAATATTTGGTTGCATGGTTATATTATACAAGACTAATTATACAAGGCGGAAAGTTTTTACACGTATGTTCGAATAAATCAAATCAGGCTGAATCGCTATCCCTCTTGGGCAGCACTCGTTTTAAATGTGTTTGGGCATAAAGTGACTTCAAAAAACAAATTGAATCAATATACCTGTTATTCTGATTATGATTCTTTTTAATTTAGCCAAATTTTATGCTAAGAGTTTTACCCCACGCCATCATCGATCCCGAAACTTTCCGTTAAGTGTCAACGCAATGCATTTACTTCACTGATCATGCCCATATGATGACTCAAGATCGTACCTATGCAGGGTGTCATAAGTCTATTATTATACTGAATGCATGTGTTACTGCAATGTTACACCATAATATTAGTCCAAGTGAAAAACATCCTGGCCTTGTTTTACAATTGCTAATAAAAGTTACGTAATGCAAGATGATAATTAACAAAATACGAATAGAAATAAATATATGCAGGTTCATATGATCATACGTGGATAAAAAAATTGATGATTAATATTACGTAATAAGGTACACCGTACACCGCAGCAGCAAATCAGTTCACTTGTACGTATACCTAAAATATATTTTATACTATTTACATTGTAGGTGTCGGATGAAGCAGCATAGTGTGTCGTGTTGACCGTCTCATCTAGCAGTATATAGCAATATACCAAATCCCAATACCATCTGAGCTATACATACAGTAAGGATGCACTCAAAATTGTCTATATATTTTGTTGTCGTTTCTCATCTAACAATTTTGTTTCGATTATTTTTGAAGCTGAAGTCATAATTGCTCCAACACAAGTGTCAGTAATTGTGTGCCAAGTTATAAAATAAGTACGATTAGGATCATATTAGTACGATTAGAATAAAAACAATCAACAATCAAGCAAAGAAAAGCAAAAGCGTCTCTAGAGACTGATTAAGAGCGGAAGTGCTAAAACTTGATGTAAAAACTAATTAAAAAATTGTGTACTAGTGTTGACCGAGACTCTGTTATAAAAATTGGACATACGCTTCAATTGAAGTGCGAACTCACAATTCCCTAATAGTTTGAACGTGAATTAGAACAATATAACTGAAAATTACTATAGTCAACTGTAAACAATTGGAATTAAGTAAAAGTTTAAAGTTTCTTGTTCCTGTAACTAAATTCTTAGTTTTTGAGCTGTTTTTATAACCTGGTAATAGTTATACAATGGCTTCTTTAGACGTGCTACCAAATGAGGTAAGGTTTTCAAGCAGATTTTTCACCAACTGCTTTTTATAAA
>JAANSM010000445.1:0-28642 GCA_036850725.1 Orchesella villosa | reverse complement strand
CATGATAATAACAGAGATTTTTCCTACCTTTACAAAATCTTATATAGGGTAAAATATATGTTTATGCCACCTTAGAACATGTGTGCCTATGTGCGTGGAACATACATAGTTTTAAAACATATGCACATAATTTTGACGAAAGAAATACATGAATATACATAAGTTTATATAGATATTTGAGATGAAGACGATATGTATAAGCATGTCCATACGTAATACACAGACACAACAAGAGAGGCTTAACGGGGGCAAAGCAAAAAATACAAAAAGTATCAACAAAAAATAACACATAGTATCACAGCCACAACGCAGACTTGTTGAAGAGAGTTGAGAGAACACACCTGGAAGAGATTTTTGGAAGATGCTTTTAATAAAAGTGTGTGTACTGGTGAGAGAATATCCATGTTTCTCTTATTATATACCTATTTATACACATTATACATATTGCATGGCATGTAAACTTTTTTTTAAAGAAAAAAAAGTACAATTGTACACATCAGGGTCACACAACCTACGTGAAACCAGAAGCAGAAAAATACCAAAAGTATCATATCCATGACGCAGATGAAGTAAAAAGAAACTGTTTCTGGATATTCTCGATTCGAGCTTGTGTCCTTCTCCATCATGATGGTTGATGGTGATATACATATGCATATAAGCACGTATAAAAACGTAGAGGAAAAGATTTTATTTTCTAAAAAAACTCTGCTCTTCAGTGTCTGTCCGACTGTCTCCTTGAAAAGCGATACATAATGAGGGAAGAAAGAGAGAATATTATCCTATAAAAAGCGTAGCATGTCTAGAAACTATGAATGTTGAATGTATTGATACACATAGTGATCTTCATGTATAAAAAAAGACACGGGCTTATATTACGGATACACCTTTGGTGATTGTGAGAAAGGTGAAAAAAGGGTTAAGGTACCGGTGATCCTATTCTTGGCCCTTTGCACTTGGTTGTTAGCAACAGAACAGACATCACAAGTACCACGACGGTGTGGTTGTAATATATAACATGGTCCCAATAACAAAAAAAAACACCAAAAGCTTTTTTGGCTATGTTACGTTTTTTATGGCGCTTCACATTCAGTATGTTCACACACTCACTACTACTCGAGGAAAAAGCTCAAGGCTTTCGTTTTTCGATGTGTTCTTATACGATGTATATATAAAAAGTGATGTAATGTAACAGTCTCTTGGTGTTTTGTGATCAGGGCATTTATCCCTTTCTTCCTTCTTGAGCTCACCATCTTTTTAGCCGGTGATGGATTGAGGTGCGGTTCATTCTTGTAAAACTACATCATGTACAAGGATATCTGGGCTTGAAGAATAGTTTCATATTATATTTTTTTTCTTTTCTAGCTTCAAACTCCGTGGGAAATATTGCATTGCCTACTTAGTTTTGTTGAAATTGTTTCTTTTGAAAATTGTTTATATATATATATATCACATGTGATGTGTGTGATAGGATGATGTACAATATGCTAGAGTTACTTCTGTTCTTTATTTGTATTAATACTTTTTTACGATTCGATGGCTCCTATAATGAAATGAATTAGATGGAATACAAGATGATGATAATAATGATGATGAATAAGGATCCTCTATGGGTTGAGTATAATGTTGCTAAAAAAGAGTTGAGGTTGAACTCTTGAAGGTAGCAAAGGAAAGGGTGGTGTGTGTTTTGTTGTTGATGAGGATGACGGATAAAAAGCAAAGATTGTATTAAGTGCGTGTCGTCTCTCCATCCGCATCTGAGAGAGAGAGAGAGTGTGTGACGATCCTATCATATCGGTTTGATGAAATGACGATTATTATGAGAATTTCGTTGGTGATGCAATAAAAGGAAAGGAAGGAGAGGATTGAGAATGATGAGATCTGATGAGAATAGAAAGGAAAGGGATGGATTGGGATCCTTTAATTCTTATTGATAACAACAGAACTTGAAAAGGTTTAGTATAATATATTTCTCGTGTAACCATCAAACCAGGCAAATAAATAAACAACCAACAACCCTGCCACTGCACTGCTCTCTAAATTCTTTGTTAAATTTTCTTTTGGAGGAAGAGAAAAATAATTCCATTATTTGTCTAATTTTCCTCTTCACCAGGTATCGGATTCCGTTGAGTTTGGCTACTGAATGGTTTATTAGAAGTGTATGTAAATTTGCCTTTATTAATAAGTTTAACGCTATTTTATAATTTTCCCGGTTGCTTATTAATTAGGATATTTCGTAGATGTATTACTAATAACAAGTTGTGTTCTTAAATTCGCCACTGTGAGACATATATAGAAATCGTTATCACTTACAATCTAAGAAAGTAGTGAGGGTCCAAAACAGAAAATTAAATTTAAAATTACGATCATTGAGTACTGTACAGCACTACAGCAGTGCGCAGTATTTTTTATGTGATATATATGCTACATGTTAATCTAAAATCAGTAAATCATGTTTCATTTCAAGAAATCCACAAATCACCACTTTTTCATTGTTTGTGAAAACAGGCATTTAGCCCAAAAACCACACACATGCACAAACAGATTTCAATTGCCCATCAGTCAGCCCGTCGTAAAAAATCAGTTGGTACATTATAAGATAAAAAGGTACATACATATAACATAACGTTATGTTATACGAATCGTACAATCAGCTCTCACGTAATATACCCATCCACTCATTTAAAACATCTTGCTCTGCTACCAATCTTTACTTTTAAGAAATATGATTAATGACCCCCTTCATTGTTTCATGACAAGACCATCAGTCAATCTGATTTTTTGTTGCATTCCTTTGACATCAAGTTCACCAACAGCAGCCACAAACACAACAGCAGAAGAAAGCTAAGTACATATATAACTGACTGAGTTATATGCTTACATACTGCGAAGAAAAAAAACTTTGCAACACGTAATAAGACAGAGCAAATGGCAAAGTAGTCATTATTACCTACAACAAGACTTGATCGGATTCTGCATGAGTGGAGCGATGAGAGAATCGAGAACCGAGGTTAAAAGCATTATACACGGGAACTAAGAGTTTAATGATGATCATGAACTTGAAATCAAAATCAACTTGGGCAAAAGTGCAAAAATGTAAAATGTTAAACTTTTTATCATCCATTGATAATCCGAGAGACATAGACAAGGACAAGACTCCCTGTCTAACTAAATTGCGAGCAAACTCACAGCTGCAGACTTTTTTTCTAAGGATATTTGTTGTGACGCAAGAAAAAATGGAGTGTGGAGTTTGTTACACATATTTGCTAAAAGTTTTACGAGGCCATATATGACATACGATAAATATAATAATATATGGATGTAAGTACACCAGCAGGAGAACGTAAAAGACTTTTCGCATCATTGATAATCAAAGTAGGATGTATAAAAATCTTCCTCAGCAAGAAAACATCATCTCCTTCCAAGTTTACTGTTGCACTTAACCTTATCCTTTCCCAACAATAAAAGTGCATCTCTCTCTCTCTTTCCTTCCTCCATAATATCTTGTTCCGCTCGTTATATGCTGATGGGATGTGGCTGCATCTTAAGCAAATAATGTTTTCTTTCTCTCTTGCTCTAACAAAACCATGTGGTTTGGTTGCAGAAAACTCCAATCTATCGATCTGCCATAAACTTAAAAAGAAAACTTCAATATAATTTCCATTTATTGATTGCTCTTGCCTTCCTCTACAACCCAGCTTCAGCTTTTTGGAACTGGGCTAGACATAGACACTTTATAGATGATCTTGGTTTTGGGAGAGAAAAGGTTCCTTTTTCCTTGTGTTTTGTAATAACATGACTTTGTGTATATGAGCTACATACAAAAATGGATTACATTGCATTCATACAGAGGATATTATAGAGAGAGGTTCGACTGGGGATGACTGGAAAAGCCCAAGTCGCTTTATGCGATCCGGTTTTCTTCTCTCTGGAGAAGCTTAAAAATATAAAAAAGAACGGCACTATTCCCGCTTCTCATTCTTTTGAGTGTTGTGCCTGTGTGTGTGGGTTTGGGTTGTAAGTAACATTGTCAAAGCACATGCAATGCACCCTGCACTTTTTATGTGGAAACAGGGTACACCATAACCAGCAACAAGAGAGTTTTCTCTTTAATTTATGTGCATATATATTTTTATGTGTCCACCTCTCTCTGGTAAAAAAAAGTCTCTCAGGAGTATTCATTCGTATCAACTTTTGCTATCGATATCCTTCGTATATATTACCTGGTAGTTGCAAAGTTTTGTCTTCAAAATTTTGTATGGACAAGAAATTTTCTTATGAAGCATAAGTAGGTAAAATCCCCGTACTAGTAGTTAGAGTAATCTGCCTATGTGGCATTTAAAGTCTTGAGTATTTATAAAACAAAAACGTTGAAACCTTACAAATTGAGGACAGGATTGATGGATTAGCCATTTTAAAATTCCAAATAACCGATTATCATGTCCGTATTTTGGAACTGTTGACAAACGCTGCCAATTTTAACTTTTAAAGTTTATATCTAGAATGGTGGCATAATAATGAAATAAAAAGTCAAAATATTTTGCATATAATATATATTTTGGTCATTTCCACTTTAAATGCCAAAGTATTAAGCATAATATTCTGATATAAAATTTTCCTTTCAAAATCGGTTGTCAAAGCTGGAAACTTTTCTTTTCTTTTTTACTCTCTGTTCGTGCTTCCCTTTTGCGTTCCCTTCACTCCTCCACACTTTTACCCCTCTCACTCTCCCATATTCCTCCCTCCCCCGAAAAAGGAAAACTTGCGTTCATCTTATTTTCAAGCCAAAAAATACTTACTTATATAACATGCAACATTACAAAAGTAGCTCTACTGATATTACTGTTGTGTTAGTGAAGAAGTAAAAGAAGAAGACGAAATAAGAGGTAGAAAAAAAAGACTTTATAGTTTTTGGTAAGTCAAGGCAAACCCAGCCAGCCATCCAGTGATCCAAGCAAAAGCAAGCAGGCACACATACACACATAGTAAAACATAGGAGAACCCTCCCAGAACACGAGTTGAATACGAAATAAGATTTTTCCTTTTGGATAAAAAAGAATATATATACATTAAAACTATGTACGTACTTATATATAATATATAGTATATATACTAATGCATGCATGCATATCAAGAATGAATGCATAGCCATAAGAATATATTCTTTTTTTCCAACATGAAATGAAACTTATATATAAGCATTTACCTTTAAGTCAAGAAAAAAAGTATGTACATATGTATTGTGTATGTGTAAATGTAGAAATGAATGTGTGCGTTCCTTCTGGAGAACAGTGTGTGTGTGTGTGTTTGTTTCGATGATGCAAAGAATATTATGTACATACATTTCCATTGAAACCCCTTTTTTTCCAGCAGTTCAATTGGTATATATACTATATATATATGTATCTATGTATATTATGCATGTGCATATGAGAGTGTAGGCTCCATAATATGACTTCTTCTTGGGTCCGATCTTCCTCCTCTTCTGGCTTATTTAGTTTTTGCTGGATTATAATATATATGCCAAAGTCCCTCTTGGTCTCTCGGCATCGTATGTTCTATTGCCATTGCTTCTAAAGCTCAGAGTCTCCACCACCACGAACATTTAGTACTTTAGAACCTCTACGTTCAGAACGACACACACACACACAAGTTCAGCTCACTCAGTCTTTCTGAAGCAAAGCCAAGGCAAAGGCAAAATGATATCCTCTTCTTCTCTCTCTCTCTCTCCGCTCGCCCGTTCATTTCTCTTCTCTCCTTCTGACTCAAATATACTTTTTTGTAATACTTCATTCAGGTCACGTCCAAAGAGACCAAATCTAAATTTTACGCGTATCGTCTGGAAATGCATTTTCCTTCTACTTCTTCTTCTACAACCACTCACTCGCTCACTCACTCACTCTTTTCTGCTATTGCTTTTTGCTCAGGCCAGAGCCAAAGAGAGAGAGAGAGAGAGAGAGTCGAAGTCGAGCCAAGCTAAAAAAGAAGGCTAAAGCTTAGTCACACAACAACCAGCACTAACTCAGGTTTACTTTCAGCAGAATGAACAAAACGTAGGAAACACGTAAAGTATAAAAACTTAGGCATCCGCATCACAGTTTTTTAACATTATTTCACTACTACTAACTCCAAACCAACTACTTTTACTTTTATACATAATATCGACAGAATATAAGTAAAAAAAATATAAAGAATAAGAAATGAAAACGTGGTGGTGTGGAGTAGGAGAAAGGGAAAAAACACGTACATATACACTGAACATTACGTTATGTACGTGCGATAGGAAAAAGTACTGAGAGAGAGAGAGAGAAGTCAGGATAAGGATTGGGGTATTTCTTGAAACAATGTTGATCATCATCATCGTCGTCATTGGGAGTTTGGAAACAACTACCTAAAACAGTTCCCTTCCATTATATATACACCAAAATGGGATCCTAGATCCTATGACATGACAATAATAATTAGGCAGTCTACATTCACATTTTTTCTCTTCATCAAGCAATATATCCATAAAGACATCCATTAAGTTTGTTGATATTCGTCATCAACTTCATAAACATCTCAAGTTTCATGACGTTATATAGCAGTTGGTTTGATAAGTAAAAAGAATTAAGACATTTTGATAATCTATATCGAGCAAACGAGTTGAAACCTGAGTTTAAACGAGCTCTTCAATCTTTAAGAAATAAGAAACACATTTTAGTTTTTTTTATACAAACTCGCACTCCTTCTCTTCAAAACAATGAAACAAAATTTAACAAGTTGGAAAAACTGTTTGCATTTTTTCCTATCTCATTCAAAAGATCTTCAAAGAATGATGCTGATGATGAGGATTGGAGAACGTTCCACATCCACATCATCCACTTGAGAACAAAATGACATGTTATGCTTACAGTAAAACCTTCTTTAATTTCCCATAATGCCAGGTTTTCTCCTGTAACCACTGAGCTCAAGTGACACACACGCTTTTCCTTTTTGTCGAGTTTTATATGCTCAAGTGTGGTGTGATATAGTGTAAGAAGCTGAGCATATTATACATGTTATATGCTGTAAAAAAAGCATGATGCCAAGAGTCAGTCAGTCGGTTTGTTTGTCTGTTGTTTAAGTAATAATAATAAAGTAGATGATGTAATGTCAGTAACTAACAGGCATGAGAATAAAAAACGGAGTAAGAAAGAGAGATAGAGAGAGAGAGAGAGATGTGCCTTCTTGCTTTTCCACAAAGTAACACGGAATGATACTTATTTATTGCGAGAAATTTTGTGTTGTTGTGGTTTGGTTAGGGCTTGAAAGGTCGTCATTATTATCATCATCACCACAAAACACCAACTCGATTGCTTCCTTCACTCTCCTCTCACGACGAGAGAGAGAGGAGAGAGAAGAGAAGTCATTATAAGATGACTTTATGTTATGCACACACACACACATCTCGCTCTTCCATCTGATCATGATAATGATGGTGATGTGTATCTCTCCTTGGCCACGCAAATTGTTCTTTTCATCATTATCCATTATCTTTGTGGATTTCTGGACCTCCTCCAATTTATTTATTGTACAACAAATACACACACACATACTTACTCACTCACGGCAATCTTAAACTTAAAAAACTTGGATTGCATGTTGATATGATATGTGATATAGTAATATGCAGTTCTTCCGAGAGAGCTATAGAGTTTGGCTTAGTGAGAAAAAAATATGGATAATTCATCACATTTCACACTTGATATTTTATGTAAGGATTAGTATCCCATTTCATATTGCATGTCTCATTTTATTAATATGACTTTTGAGTTTGTTGATTTAAATTGAGGAAAAGGCATATTACTTCTCCTCGACTCTGAGTCGACTGTCGTCATACAGTCTGCTACTTCGTCTTTTCTCGTAATTAGAATAGAATCCTTGAACCTAGCACAACAAATATGAACTAGCTTGCTCATAAAATATATGAGCTCTCTCTCTCGTTTCTCATTTCCCAGGACGGATGCAAGGAAAAAATGTTGCTATTTTTCTTTAATAATTATTTAATAAAATTTACACTCCATTTTTCCTCTTTCTATGTCACTTCGGCGTGAAAAGGGGATGTCCTAAAGGCGTGGAAACGTTTGCTCTAACGTGTTATTATCTGCGAAGAAGTATTGTTCCTTCACAGGTATAATATTTATACCTTAGAACACACTATACTATACAGCCACAGCTTCATGATTTTTATGTGCACATCCAAACCAAAACCTAACCACAAACAATCCATTTCAATCCAATCCAATCTCAGCATTTTTGTTGTTTGACTTAACTAGCTGTAACATTACAAGCTTCTAACGACCAAAGTAACTAGCTACCGTTAAATTAAAACCGCAACTTATCAATTGACGAGACGGAGATCATCTGTCATGTAAAGTGAATATACGGTTTACGGTACAATTGTCATAAAAAGCTAGAAATCTTTTGAGATTGTTGAGCAAGTGAAGTTACACACACCCTTTCTTATTATCTATATTATGAGGAAGGTGATTCAGCAACTTTAATTCTTCAATTCTTCAAGGAACAAAATACATAATATAAATATCCTCTCTTTTCATTCTATTAAATTAGGAAGGAACTACGTTATTATATGTCTGTCATGCTAAAGTTTATTATTGTGCGGTGTAGCACGCGCTTCTAAAAAAAGGAATGGATATACTTAAGCCGGCTCAAATTTCAGCCCCTTTTCTTTCAGTAAATGCAGTAGCATATCATCATCATCTTCATCACATCACATTCAAATTAATATGTGCATACTAAAAAGATGTAAGCANATCATCATCATCTTCATCACATCACATTCAAATTAATATGTGCATACTAAAAAGATGTAAGCAAACATTTACCCAATCCAACCTCATCTATACTCTTCTATCTGCTTTCTGTCTGGTGTAGTTAGTGTGGCTTGATGAGATAAGAAAAAAGCAAAGTGGTGGTGGTGAAGTGATGAACAATATTTGTTGGCACAAGTCGTACTTCTTCTGATTCTAGGCAAATATCGCGCATATATAGCATCATCATCATCATAGTTCACTTCTTCACTACTCAAAAACTTCCTAGTCATATTCGTCCTTGTCTGTTTGCTCATTGAGAAATGGTGAAGAAAAGAGCAAGTTAGTTCGGTTTGAAGCTTGCATATCAAACGCAAACTTGCTTCTGCTGCTAGCTTCTTGTCTACAACACTCTTCGTCTCAGCTTGTCTCTGTGTGTTAACGTAACTGAAAAAGAGAGAGCGTAGTGAAGTGATTAACTAACCGAGTTAATTAGCTCCTCTCTCCCTATCTGTTGATGGCACAAGAAGAAAAAAGCACAATACAACATAACTAACACATACAAGCTGTAATATAATATGTATGTCAGTTGTAAAAAAGAAGTAGGTATATGCTTCGAGTCTTCGAGGTTGTGTTGGGCTTGTTGTACCTCATATAACTTAATGATATCCATTAAGAAAGTTCATTTTTTTAAAGCTTATCTTTGCATAGCATATTTGGCTGGGCAAAAACGTTTAAGAGAAGGTTTGGTCTGCTTAGAGAATATAATATCGACAAAATTCGCAGCTAATATAAATGAAAAAAAATCGCCAGTAAAAAAGGAATTTAATAGGTGTTTAAACCATTTTTATTACTTTCTATATATTTTATCTCTCCGTGGCTATTAAACACCCTTAAAACCGTTTTGGGAAGGTTGTTTGCTACTCTCCTGCAAAAAAAACATGAAGCTTGTCCGTCGAGAAAGGTTGTAAAAGGATAAATGGAGGAAGAAAAGATGAAGTATTATCACCACCACCTGAATGCTCCTTTCTTCTGCGAATGCAAAAAAAAATTGTGTACAATTCAATATTAAACGTTTTACTTCCAACTTCTGCTTCCAGAATGACATATTGCAAAAACCAAATGAAACTGGATCTTTTCTTTTAACTTCTTGCCATTATCAACTTAGCCAAGTCACAATACAATATATATTATATAGCGGAGTTTTTATTTGTTCAGGAGTAATAATTCGTATTAAACATTTACTTTTTTCGGGGGCATAGGCCATTTTACTACATAATATATTGTTACATATTATATACATCAAAATAAATATATTCCTGTTTTTTCCTCTCACATATTATATATGACATATAACCCTACATAACCAGCTTTTAAACTTATTGATATTACTCACCATCATACTTATCATCTTATATACTTACCAAAACCAACCACAAGTCATATGATAATGTTGAAAAAAGTCAAAATTTACCTTTTTCTACCTGTATCTTCCAAACTCTATATAATAATTTTATATGTATATATATAGCTCTTCGTCATATCTTCATTCTTCATGTGAGCAATTTCTTAGCAGCCAGCTGAAGAAGAGAGGAGGAAAAGCAAGCAAAAGCACCTCTTTTTATTCAATGATAATATGTTCAATAGGTTGAGGAGATGCTGTGTTTTGTACATGTGTGTTGGTTGTTGGTCTTTTGGTGTACATACAGCAACATTCCATAATGGCACTCCCTTCCTTCGTTCATAATATCATCGTCAGTCACTTAGAATTTAATACTTGGAAAAAGCAAGAGAGATGAGGAATAGCATATATCTACATGCGTTGCGTTTGCATTATAGTAGACTAGAGCTAAGGTGAAGTTTGGAGTTGGAAGTTGAAGAAGGTCCTATATAATATATTACGCCTCAGAAGATAATATAATATAATATAACGTGGTCTCTCTCTCTCTCTCTCTCTCTCTCTTATAAACTAGCGCTAGTTTTACCAGTATAAATTTCAGGTTGAGTAGATATATTATATTATATTGGTGTAATAATAATAATACAAACTGTTTTGTCGACGGAGGAACACGTACACTTTACATTTAACATCACAACACACAGACAGATTGAAGAAGAGGTCGAAGATGTGAAGTTATGTTGGATCATGTTGAATACTGCTAAGTATATATATACTAAATAGCATTACTCAGGTGGTAAGTAAGAGGACGAATGTGTTCATGATATAAAGAGAGATGATGATAACGTTTTGTGCCTAAGCTAAAAAGCTCTTGTAATATACAATGTGGCTTTGGCTTCATAGCTTTGGCTACGTTGAAATACCTACACGCTAACATAAACCTACCTGGTATTATACATTGTACATTTAGCTACACACATATTATTGAAAAGTCTGCCTGATGAAGCAAAAGTTGAGTGAAACCAAAAGAGAGCCAAGTGTTTTAAGGTTGCGGGTGTCTACGTGGTCTATAAACATTTTACTTATGATTAGAGTAACAACATAGAGATGAGGAAAGACGAAGACGACGCACAAAACTCGAAACTTGTCTTCTTCTCCTCGATTCCAATGAACGATGTATCGAAATGTGTTTTTTGGGGATATCAGCAAGTTAACCAGTCAACTCGAAACTCAAAGTCTGCAGGCCAAGCCAAAGCCAGGCCAGGCCACTTGGTACAAAGTTATAGGAAGGTCTTTTTCGAAGTAAGCTCGACTTTTTGAGTTTTTGAGTTGACCAGACGAGAGACCAGCTGAAGAAGAAACTCCGTTGTGATGTTGGATGTTGACTCCTGCACTACAATAAATATTAGAAAGCTTTCAAGAAGTTCTTAAAATGTATATACATAATATATACATGGTTCTGACAGTATACCTGTATAAAATGTACATTTTTCTTCCTCCTGTTGCTACTTGCTACTCTTTGATAGTTTGGCCTAGTGATGCAAGCAAGATGCAACTATGAATGCATAGTATTTAAGGTGAAAAAAAAATGTTTGGGTTGAAGTTTGAAGTTGAAAACCTGTGTGAGTCAGTGAAGATTCTGAGGGTGCCATGCAATTCAATATGCAATGCCAGGCTAAAGGTTGTTTTAAAGCTGATATGCTCATGACGATGATGACGGTGGTGGTTGCTGTACAGCTGAAGGAGAATTAAGTGTTTGTTATTTACCTCTCTCGCTCTCGTCTTCTGCTGCTCCAATAAGAAATATTACTTCCTTTTCGTCATTCTTCTTTACATCTTGACTCTTGCTGGCTGGCATTATTAGCCTTTGGCACTGTTAAAAGTAATAGGTCTGGTATTATAAATTACAATGGTATTTTTCACTCCAATACAAAATATACAAGCAAGAGTCAAGCCAAGAGAGCCCCCTTGCCTTGCGGTTAAGGTTCGATTTCGTTAAAGTTGAAGAGAGATATTCGGGCTTTGGGTTAATGTTGATAAATAGGTAGAACGAGAGTCGATCCGAGGACCAAGTCCTCATCTTTTGGATGAGTTTGTGTTTGTATCAACAGTATTTTAACTTGAGACGTAATACTTCGAAGGTACTGAAAAGGTCCACTTTTAAGAGGTTTTGTTGCACTGCTGCTCCCTCATTTTTCTTATCACTTGAAACATTAGGTAGAATGAGAGTCGATCCGAGGACCAAGTCCTCATCTTTTGGATGAGTTTGTGTTTGTATCAACAGTATTTTAACTTGAGACGTAATACTTCGAAGGTACTGAAAAGGTCCACTTTTAAGAGGTTATGTTGCACTGCTGCTCCCTCATTTTTCTTATCACTTGAAACACCGAAATGAAAACTTGAATCCAAGAATCCAATTCACTATTCAATTTTCAACTTTGAAGTTTCCATCATCATGTTATGTATGGATAACAGGCAATTGTTCAAAGAAAAATAGTTCTTTGAATAGTTTGAAACACAACCTTTATTTCTTTGTTTTATTTTTACGAGTTTTATGGCAGTTGTGCCAGTGTGGTTTAGTTTCACCTGCAGCCTGCATCTTAAGTACACACCATACATTTCTTTCATCCTTATCAATTTTAGGTTTTAAATGAATTGAAGTGTGCAGTTCATATGTTATCTCGAATCTCATTTTTCAAGAAGACCTAATGAATGAACCATAATGAATATTGGAATAGCCACGAAATGGTCATAATGTTTACAAAAGAGGAGGGCAAAATAATTGTTTATTTTTTTGCTCAAAATTGTAATGCTAATTTTTCCATCAACTTAACTTCATTCAGAACACCTTTTTTCCCACTATTTTTTTCATTCTCTACGCATATAACGGAAAGACAAGACACGTACTTTGAAGAAACATTGTTCACCAAACATTTTACGGCCTTTGGGCCTTTCGTCGGCCAACTGTTGAGGAGGAGACAAGGGAAAAAAAGTGGATGGACACTAGAATTCTATGTAGTTCCACACAACGGATAATAAAAGTGGTCTAGTTTCATTTCATTTCATAGTGGACATTCACACATTAGAGCATAATGAGTTGATATATGTAAACTCATTCGTAATAATAAACGTTTTTTTTGGGGGATGAAACTCATAATGAAATGTAGACAGACTCCCTAAAAAACCACCGCGAACAGAATGGTAACGAGATCATTTCATTATATATCCCATTTGTTTTTGTTTGTTTGCTTGTACTCCTTAAGTACTTGTGGCAATTGTCTAGATCCATTCAGGAATATTGTAATGTGTGTGCATAATAAATGCTTGTAAAATGTAAATTTGCACGTGGTCCATCTTGTTGAATGGAACACGCTGCTGCTGCTGGTGTTAAAGGATGTTTTCGTGTTATTTGTATGAATACATTATTTACATTACTCAAGCATCCCATACAAAAAAGTGAAAGAACTACTCATTTATATGAAATCAGAATGCAAAACCTGACAATGATGATGATAGCGATGATCACGATGATGATGATCGTGAAGATGTATATGAAAGAGTGCAGTTACTGGCACTGGCCTGCTCTGCGCGTCAAGTAGTAAAGTAAGTCAAGCTTATAGCCAGAGAGTAGAGTAGAGATATATAGATGCACTAGTATTATATGGTGTGGTGTGTGTGTGGTGGTCGTAGAAAAGTGGTTATGGAATAATTGAATGGTGATGTGATGTGATGGAGAGAGGGATATATATTCTCATCATCAACTGCTTTGCATTTCATAATAAACTTGCAGCCGCACCATCACCATCATCACTATCCTCACCCTGTCGTCTTATGACTGGAATGGAAATGAGTGCAAAATTATATGCATGGAAAGTGAGATGAGATGAGACTGGCTTCTGGCTAAGGTCGCTTGGTGCAAGTGCAGAAAGTTGCAGTGGTTCTTGGTGCATCATCCTTGTATAATAACTGGGCCATGTAATAAATTATATGGGGAAATTAAAATGCACTTCATGCAATGCAAGTTAAGTCGATGCCCTTGGCAGGACAATGCAATGGTCTGTTTCATAATGCAATTAAAAAAAATACATTTTTCTTTGTATAATATAAACGTCTATAAGAAAATTAGAAATAAATAATTTAAAATAGATAGTAACTAGATTCCAAAAATTCGCGTCGCAGTGTAAACAATAGTCAAAATTGAAAGGTACGTGAAGAAACTCAACGGATAGTCTGCGAAAAAGTAATCTAGATAAGAAGAGCCGAATCTAGTTGATACCTTTTCTCACAACAATACCTCACTTACCGTCTCAAGACTACATCTTCATTTTGTGCATTTCTCATTCATTTTAAACTATTTTTTTTATCTTTCACCATTTTGTTCCGCTTCAGACAAAAGCTCAGGCAAAGCCAAACCACTTCATTTCATTGAGAATCAGTAGCAAGAGCCAGAGGAGCTCTGCCTCTGCTCTGATGTGGTAAGGCAAGAAGTAATCGAGCTTCTATCTTCAAAGCAGTTACAAATTAGGTGGAACAATTGCAATTTCCATGGGCTTTCAAAGCAGGATTAATCAGTTTAATGTTGTGAGTCTTAGTAAATGAGAGGAAAGCTTGTGCATATCCCATTCAACATTGTGTGGTGTTTGTAATTTTCATTGATATTACTAAATGCGGGGAGCTCTCTTTAGCTTCTCCTTTTTATCTCTTGCAAACCAACAGCCAACATCCCATCACCATCCTCCAATCGTCTTCACTCTTCTTCACTTTTACTTCGTTCTGCTTCTTTTCTTTTAAACCCCATCATGACGTAATGGACTTGAAAACATGAGCTCCACACCATTTTATCCCGCGATACATGTGCAATTAAGCCTTTTTCGATTTCTCCATAGCACATTTACAGTACACTAGGGGTTTTCCATAATAATGAACCGTTTCATTTTATTTCTGTCTTTTTTAAATCATTCTTCCTTTTACTTTCCTTCCTGCTTCCTATTCTTTTAAGTCTTTCCTTATCTGCATCAGTTTTACATTCGAATCTTTCTTTCTCCATTCATTTCAACCTTGTGCATAGTAATAGCTCACAATAAGTAATGAGTAGTGATCCATGAGTAATGAAAATTCGTTAGTTTTTTTTCAGTCAGGCCAAAGAGAGAAAGAGAAAGAGTGAGAATGCTTAAAACTTTTATACCATACCAGTGGTACGTGAGATTTTGGAGTGACATTATGAGAGTTTTAGGAAAATTGGGAGTGATAAGATAAAGAGGAATATAAAGGAGAGAAAAATACCAAGAATCTCTAGCTCTCCATCTCGATTTCATTTCACACCCAAGCCCAATGCAACGGTCTTCTTCGAACGTTCCAACTTCTTGGCTTTGCCAAGCGATGCCATGCCGGGTAATGATTTCCGACGCAAAGTTAACTCCCACCATTGTGTCATCATGGTCGCTCATCTGCACGAGGTCACGTGCACTTTTACTCCTTTTCCCTCTATATACAATGGCTCCACAGATATATACATATCTAGCATACTTTTGGATGGATGGACTGTTCATTTCTTCTTGTGGCAAGCCAAAAAAAGAAGAATTGCCAGGGTGAGAGCATGACACAAAAGTGGTGTTGGTTTGGTGTCCTACTAGTTCAGCCCAGCCACAGGAACTTTGGTTGAATTTAACTCCCACCATTGTGTCATCATGGTCGCTCATCTGCACGAGGTCACGTGCACTTTTACTCCTTTTCCCTCTATATACAATGGCTCCACAGATATATATACATATATATCTAGCATACTTCTTGGATGGATGGACTGTTCATTTCTTTTTGTGGCAAGCCAAAAAAAGAAGAATTGCCAGGGTGAGAGCATGACACAAAAGTGGTGTTGGTTTGGTGTCCTACTAGTTCAGCCCAGCCACAGGAACTTTGGTTGAAGATTTTTTTTTCTATTTCTTTTCCCGTCTCTTTTCCAAAAAAACTCTCCCAACCTCTACACATTTCTACACGAGTGCATTCTACAAAAACTTTTTTATACGGTTATATTATCATCATCATCATGGTTCGGAGCAATAGTAGAAGTTGTTCTCATAGTAAAAGAGCATTGCCACCATATCGTCATCGTCATCATCGTCAATATCAACATATCTTTCTCGTCTCGCTCTCTCTCTTAACTTCACAACGACTGACTACTCAGCCGACTTTGCTGGCTGGCGAGTATTTTTTGGGATATTTCCTATCATGCTGAGCTGAGTATATAATATATATATATATATATTTATTTGATAAGGAAGTGAGGCAGTTTACAAAGGACCAGATTCATACCAAGTGTGTATAATAATATCGGTGCAATAAATGTATGCGTGTGTAGATATAAACCTACATATTACAAGTGATCGCCTGCCCGGTTGCATCGACATCAAGCAACGCGGCAACAAAAACCTTCATAAGACGAAGAGCTCTAGAAGAGCTGAAGGGAAAAAAAGGAACAGCAAAAGCAGCAATGTCGTGGAGGCAAGAGCAGGAGCAGCAGCAGCCTTAAAAAAGCTTCTCGTTCCGAAGAACGTGACCTGAAAGAAAAGTACCACCTTCACTTCACCCTACCCTCCACCAACCACCACTGACTATGTTCTTTTCTTCCTCTTCTACTTTCTGCCATGCTATATATATACATTGAAGAGCATGTCATGCCATCATATCATGATGCATACTTCTCTTTTGACTATATATATGCACCACCGAAGAACAACACCAAACACGTTCCTTCTAAAAAGTCTTTTTCTTTTCGTTAAAAAAACTCTTTGGATCCCTCTCTTCCTTGCATTTTCTTTTGCTGAGCGAAGAGAGAGAGAGAGAGACTCTTGAGTAACGTACATGTACAATAAGAATAATCCGTGGAAAAGCAAAAGCAAGGTCTCTCTTCCGATCCTTTTACCATGTTCCATGTCTCTTGTTTCATACTTTTAATATGATATACATAAAATGTACCTACGTATATACTATATATTTATACGTATGTATATTATGGTTTATATGTATAATCAATGATACTTAAAGAAATAGCGAACTACTTCCTTTTGGGATCTCCCCCAGAACATAACTGCTGTAGCCTGGTCGGCTATCATCTCGTAGTCGTATTCAAGCTGAAACTTTGTGTTGAAGAAAAAGGCTACTACTAAATATTCTCGGAATGTAAATGTGCAAAGAATACTTCACAGTTTTTTTTCCGTGAAACAGGAAAGGCCCTTTGTTTTTGGTGGAGAGGAACAACTTAAGGGGAAAATTGGTCGATATGATATTCACGTTTGATGATGGAAGCACTACTAAAACTATACTTTAACTGTACCTTAAAATAGAGAGAGTATGCTACATACTTTTGTTACACAAAAATCCCTTTGAGTTCACGGAATTCTTCAATTTTCAAAGCAGTTAGGGTAACTCGATAATTTGTATAGTTGCATGCTCTTCAAACATTCTACGCTTTTCAATTAAATATTGCTTTACTACAGATTATTCATTATTGAGTAGACGGATGTACTATATAGTAGATTTGTTTCTTTCAAGTCTAAATCGTCTAAAGTGAGAATTATTTTATTCATACTACAAAATCTCTGTCGCGAACAAAGTGAAATCATAATTTTGGCGGACATCAGCAAACCCCAGACAAAAGGATGTCTATTGAGATGGCTTCCTGCTGAATGTGCCACTTTCTAAGATGAATATATAATTTGCGACAGGTTCCGAGCAGTAGGTAATATAACTACTCCTCGGATTATTATTTCTTATCACGGAAGGCCATCTTATCAACAAGAAACACAAAAGTTCTTTCTTTTCACAGTTATTATGCCTAAGTAAACAATGGTGGTGGTAGGTAGTAAAGAGGTACGTCCTTATTTATTATACAGTTCGTGCTCATGTTGACAAACTTCATTTTTATTGTCCCATGAATTATCTTACCGCTTTTGATTATAAAAGTGGTTGATAACTGCGCTAAATTGGTGTGTGTGTACATTGTGTGTAATTTTTTTTGTCGAAGATTTTATATTTTGATAAAACCATATCTTTTCTAAACTATATTAATTATTGTACTCACAATCCTAACCAACTTGGTGGGTTTTTGGATGGTAGTATAAAAATGTAAATAGTAAAACTGCGTATTTACTCAACGCTCCAAAAAAGGAACTGGCTACGGTGGTGGTGAATGAAAATATCGGTCTCCTCCATCATCCCATTATCCAGTCAAGTACGCACTTTGCATTTTATTAGTATGCATGCACAATATGCACTATCATAAAGTGAATATTAAACTTAGGTATACCTCAATACGCAACTAAGTGAGCCAACAACTTTTTTTATAGTCCTTAACTCTCCTATTGATATTCAACATTCGCTTTAAGTTTGTCTTCATATATACACACACACTACTCAGCGGAGCCAGCCACCTTAGCACTTTTATAGCTTGAAATAGCAAACACGATAGAAAGGCAAGGCAAAAGCAAAGGCTAAGTGTAAAGCTGAATATACAGAAAAAAGTAAAAATGTGCATGAAAACGAGCTCCGATATAGTTGAACCAGTGAGCTTTATAGTTTTTTTTCTAGCTGCTGGGAAAAAAGTCCGTTTACATGTAAATATATGTGCATAAATTAGAGAGACAGGGTTTTTATTAGCGTTATTATTTTATTATCGGAGGACGACCAAGTCCAAGTGCATGCATGGCAGCAGCCAGCCATGCCTATAGTGTGGTTGATGATGAAAAACTGGGTAGGTTTTGCTTTTTTTTATCCATGCACTCCAAAACAAGGCAAAGAAAATGCTACCTATCACTAGTCAGAACAAAGTTGTTTTTAAATGCAAAATCTTAAAACCATTTTGTATCTCTAGCAAACTATATAAGCATGCACTCCCTCTCATGCACTTTTTTATTCATGTAATGAAACAACGAGCCAACAACCAAAACCAACCACACAAACAAAAAGTATGAAACTACGCATGAACTTTACACTGACAATATAACATTAAAGCTATACATATTTACCATGATGCAGTGCCACTGGCTGCGGAATGGTAATGGCTAATACACCCTCAGCATGCCTACTAATAAGCAAATTACGGATAAGTACATGTATGTCCACTAAAAGTTGTTGAGATACGCATCTCTCTCTCTTCTCCCCATACATTTTACATACACACCACACAACACAATATTAAATGCACAGGTAAAACTTTTTTTTCCATGCAATTCAAAGTCGTTGTGTATAGCTCCAAGCACTATTATATCAGGAATATAGCGGCAATTTTTCTATGTTAACTCCTCACGTTGACGTCCGTCCAACCATTCTGAAAGGCTGAGAAGGTAACAACAATATAACAGCTCAGTTATTTCAAAGAAATAATAATCATAACATTGCAACTCTCTTTACGCAAAGAGTCAAGTTTTGGTAATAATCAAATCACATGCATGTATTGCATACATTATACGTAATAGTGCCGACTCTCTAGCCACTGGTTAGGATTGAACATGATCATTGTTAAAATCCTAATGATCATCATTATCAACTCTATTCCTTATTAATATAAATCATAATTTGCAATGTCAACTATAGACACTCATTACTTATCCAATCCACATCCACCTGTGCGTGTGTGTGTAAGAAGAAAAAAAGTTATGTGAAAGCTTGAAAGTTGCTTCTTGTCTCTGTAACTTTTTTCCTGTGAATTTTTCTCCTTCTTCCGAGAATTTTTCTGGCTTTTTTTGGTTGCTACTTTGTTTTTGCATATAAGAAGCTAAGTGCATTTTTTCATCTCAATATATAATATGTGATCATTTATGGCAGACAAGTTGTGTATACACTAATGGCAGCGTGCAGCAGCAGTTTGTCTGGTCTAGTCATTCATGTTCTTGATCAGAATATTGATATGGCGAAATATCAGCTGGTTTTTATAGCAATATTATTGATACAAAAGAGCCGGAATATATTACAGATTTTTTAAGGAGAGTTACTATATACACAAGTCGAAACATCATCCTATCGTATCGACGTAATCATAATGATCAACACTGTATCATTTACTCACATCATTTTCTTTATACTGAGCACAACTGATCCGATCGATAAAAACTGCTAGAGCTAAAAGCTATATCATATCGTCATATAACCCCAAACAACCTATCATTGCTCTCCGCATCATTGAATTTTTCACCATTTAAATTGAAGGTTTTTGTGGTTGTTGCCGTTTGCCGTAAAACTCATGTCGAAGAGATTAGAAAAGTACACAAAAATTGCAGCTTGATATATAAATCACCTCAAGTGTTGTAAGGTGCACACTCCGCTCCTCTCCTCCTATATGCTATATATCTATATACAAATGTGTGTTGAATGAGAGCATCACGAAATTTGGAATTTCTTGTGCTAATCTAACTAATCTATAGCTAAGCTAAAAGGGTTATCTTGAAAGACAGTAGACACTTTATTCAGATGCACATCCACAGATCCACATCCACGCTAATAAAAATAACAAAGGATATATCATGATAGTCAAGAAGAAGTGAGTAAAAATTCTCAAAACTTGAATGATACGATATGATATGGTAGGAGAGAAGGCAAAGGCAAGGCCAGTGAAAACTAGGAGAGAGATGGGTGCTCAGTAGTAAAAAACTAAGAGTCAAGTAGTCTTTCATTTTTTATTATTTTTTTTCTTACATTTCGTGATTTTGTCGACCCAGTCTTGTCTCTTTCATTTTTTATTATTATTATAGTTTATTGTATAGGTAACCAACGAGTGGAAGCAGAGGCAGTGGCAGTCGTGGTGGATGAGAATTGAGAGGCTCTTCATATTAGTCAAACAGGGTTATAACAATATTATGCATATATTATCATACCGAGAGATGTGTAATACATTATATCCTCTTCACTGATCTTGTGGTATGTGTGTGTGTAGTTTTATATGTATGGGGGCTGTTGCCAGAGTTGTTGTTGTTTATATCCTAGGTTAAAGCACATAACTTTTGTGGGGAATGAGCAGGTAGCGAAAAAAAATTGAGCAAGAAAGTAATTTCAAAGCTTTAACAATTTTATTTGATGACGCTAGAAGCAACAAGCCAGTCAATTCGTGTGTGTTGAGCCAAGCCAGAGCTCCCTTTAAAAAGACATATTATATATACATTGTTATATTGAATTGACGGCAAAGCCTACCTTCTTCAAACCTTATTCATAATATCAAATCACTTTTTATATTAAAGTTGTCTTGAAAAGTGGCCGAAGAAGATGATTTTTGGCAGGCAAACAGGGAGCATCAGGTTGAATGGAATTTTCATTTTTAAATTCTTCTTATCTGTCTCAACAACATTTGCCACTAAAAACTTATCACATCATTCGTTTCTACAACATTCACGATTTTTTTTGGGTATACACGTATACCTTTTAATTCTT
This sequence comes from Orchesella villosa, assembly GCA_036850725.1. NCBI lineage: Eukaryota > Metazoa > Arthropoda > Collembola > Entomobryomorpha > Orchesellidae > Orchesella > Orchesella villosa. The sequence goes on along the minus strand of JAANSM010000445.1, from coordinate 7,039 downwards.
GCTTCCTAGAACGAGTGTGTAGGGTGATTGGGATACACCTATATTATATTCACAAGCCGCTATATACCAGATTCATACTTGAAACACACGCTTTAGCTTATGAAATATTATTGATATTTATTGTTGATATCAGTAATATCTTAGCATAATCTGTAATGAAAGGAAAAAGGCGGTAGTCAAACTTGCTGCTTTTACTTATGAATGGGACTAAATAATCTTTTTGTTCGTACGTAATAAAATATCGGTGATTTTTTGTTGATATCAGTAATATCTTAGCATAATCTGTAATGAAAGGAAAAAGGCGGTAGTCAAACTTGCTGCTTTTACTTATGAATGGGACTAAATAATCTTTTTGTTCGTACGTAATAAAAAATCGGTGATCTTTCACTTTCAGTTTTATGCACTTACTTATTTGCATTATATACAAGAACTGCACACGGTGCCGTGGATCTACAGATAGGGATATTTTAAATATTTTATAAAAAAATGTTTTTATGCCGTTATTATCTAGCTAGTAGGAAATGATCAACTCTCGTTAAATAATTTTATATATTGTGATATGATAACAATACAATTTTATCTAAATCACTTATTTTTCAACGACTCAGCACTAATAATATACATAAAGAATAGTGAGCACTGATTGTAGTTTTAGTTTAGGAAGAAGGAGGTTTCACAAACTTACGCTTTGCTCGTTGTTGTTGAAGTGAAAACTGCATTTTGATAGGATTAAAGAAAGGATAACAAGGAAAAACAAGAACTGAACTAATATCATTTTTTCTCGGATTTCTTCAAGCAGCAGAAGAAATGTATGTATCATTTTGTACTACGCTTCTTGGCATTCAAATACGAAAAAAAATGATTTGTGTTGTTGCAGGTCGTATAGCGCAGCACAGTAGAAGAATGGAAAATGGATAGTCATTTAAAAAATGTTATGGTATGTTTCGTTATATACAATAATATGGTAGTTGGGATTGTTTATTCTCATCTTATTTTCTCGACCATGCGTATTTGATTACAATTATCAAACTCACTGAGAAACGGATTTAAGTGGTGGATTAAGATGCTGATTTGATGAGTCAAAACTAAAGTGGTGTAAAACGAACTAGTTTTTATGCGCTTTTTCGTCAGTCTCTCTCGCTCTCTCTAACATTATTCCAAAGGATTTAGATTGAGGTTGAAGTTGAGGTAACCCGAAAAAAGCTGAAAAGATAGTCCTACTTTCAACTTTTATTAGCAACTTTTTACTGCTATGAAGAAATGAAGAACCATCTTCACATTTTCTTTTTCAGCTACCACTTTTTGACTCTTTATTACAGGGATAGGATATATATATATATATTATTCTACTCGTATGAAAATGATAATCATGAAGTTGAGGAGGCTGTAATTTGTTGCGTAATTTAATTGAGACCTATAAAACCTCTCCGCTGATAATAATATAAAGGTTTTGTACTAATGATGGTTGGTTTTTGATGCTGCCTAGTCACAACACAAAATATATAGCATCAGTAAGAAGAAGCAACATCATACATTATCAAAAACTCTCTCCAGCTCGAGAAATTCCCAGGCTTGTTCGTGAAAATAGTAACGTTATACAATTCTCTTCTCTTGTTCATCATGATGAGTTCTCTAGAGTTTAACACGTACAAAATTCATCCCTTTGGAAATCATCATAGTTCTATTCTACACAAAAACTCTTGCAGTTGAGTTGGTTTGCTGATATTGTGCCTAAATTTAAGTATATTTTATATATGAACAAGAGAGCACATCATGTCTGTATCTCGTGTGAGTCCTTTGCTTTTCGGTAGATAATCATTCAAGTGAATAACCTTTGCATGATGAGTGAGTGAGAAGAGGCATCCTAGTGTGTGTGTATTATCGGCACAATGTCTCGTTTTGTTTTCCCTTATTTTCTTCACGCTTCCATTTTTGCTTCTTGGAACATATAGGACCGATGTTCATGCTGTGAAAAAATTGAATTTTTCCTTTCCACTGCGTGTTCCATCTCCAACTCCAACGTTGAGAATAATGAATTCCCCCCATACAAATTGTATATGAAGCTAAAATTAGTGGCAGCAAAGCTAAAGACTTTTATAAGCTTTATTATTTTTTGCTCCGTTGCACTTGAAACTTTCAGCATGATTTTACGATATAACTTTTTAATGTCCACCAAAATGCACCTTGACCGTTTAAGAGGCTTATCAGATGCAATAAGCGTTAGGATAACAAGAACTGCAGTGGCAAGCTACATTTTATGCTATCACTCACTCACATTTATGTAATATCCTGTGAATTTCAAAGATAATCATCATCATATCCCCAGCGTATCAAACAAAACTGTATCAACGCCAGTTTTAGGATCAAGTCATCATTATTATGATTGAGCAAAGGGTCACGATTATTCCGTTCAAAAAAGAGTAGTTTGCCCACAAAAAAGATGAATGTTGTAAATATAATGACGGTGATAATAGCCTCTTTTTTTCTTTTCTACACCATTTTTCAAAGGTAGGCAAAAGCCACACACGTTAAATTACAAAATTCAAGCAAGCTTTAGAATTACATTGGATATTTGGTCTGGTGCTCTGACTCAACTCAAAAAGTGATATGATGTTTGAAGTTTGAACACAAGTTTTAATAACATAATGTCAGCCTTACATATGTTAATTGTAAGTGTTGTAAATCCTTGTAATAGACATATTTTAACATTTTAACTGCATTAGAGAGAATGCACAGGAACTTTGTAATATTAAGTCGGGACTTTTTTTTGCTAGGCTTCATTTTTTGTCGCTTCGTGGTGGATAACCTTGATGAAGGAAAATGCAGCTTTTATTGTATTACAACATTACACGTAACCTGCTGTGTGGCTGCTTAGTCTTAAGTTTTGCTAGGAGAATATGTATATAATATCATGAATTGAATGAGTAATGTGTGGCTCTCTATGAGACCCCATTCCTATTCTGAATAGGGATGAGTCAAAAAAGTACCACAGAAAAATTGAGCTATAGCCATACAACCATTGTGGCAAGCTATAAGTATATACAAATGTATATGTGCTACTTCTACACAATAACAAGGTGAATGGATGAAAAAATAGCATTTTTATTTTATACAGATGATTATTGCTGTGATGATGATACCTAAAAAGTGTTAGATTCAATGTATATATACACTCATCATCAACATCATCAATCCTCTCTTGAGCTATAGAGTTGCTATTTGACTTTGCTTTGTCGTCACACACTTTGTTAAGGTGATTGTCAAGTCAAGATATGAACACTTTTTTTTTCATCAGAGAGATGGAGAGAAAGACGATTATAAATAACCCTGTTTATAGATTTAATGAACCCAACTCATTTGGTCAAGTCAGTTTCAAACCAATAAATTTGATTTCTCCTCTGAAGCGAGAATTTTTTTTTCTCGTTCATTTTAAAATTTAAAACAATTTTCAAATTCAGTTGATGTGTTTTTGTGGTGTGGTGTGGTTGATGATGAGGTGGAGTATATAAACAATAATAAAGCCAGGCCAGGAGAAAAAAACTACCAACTCTTTCAATATAATTCATGGGCACATGCAGGAATCAAAACTCCTAAGGGCATAATATATATATGTTTATATATATATGAGCACAGCAGTACTCTCTGCAAGGAGTTATGTTCTGGCCTCTACTGAAACAGTTCTTGGTCCCTTACTGTGAGCTAATCTGCGTCGAGAAGCCTGTCTACAAGTGGCTAACAAGAAAAAGAGTTGGAGGAAATTAATAATTGTCATGTGGCTAACTGTTTTTTTTCTGCTAAGAATGAAAAGAAGAAGAAGAGAAAAAAATACATTAAAAATAATTTTGGTAAAAGTTTATCAACATCACACACGGGCCCAGCCCGGACAGGCATTGCCTAGCTTGACTTTTTTAGCTATGGCTTCTTAGCCTGATGATAATAATGAAATGATGAGCCTTTGTTGAGTGACACGTACTATCGATGTCATAATTCAATTGAGTTCTTCCACCTCATCTCGTCACAAAGTGTAATCATGATTTGAGTAAACATTTTTGGTCATTTTAATCTAAGCACTTGGCTACACATTGCTCACATCATAATGTGAGAGAAGATAACAACGCAAAATGAAAAGGTCACCTCATAACCTAGGTATTTCGGGGTCAACAAGTGGGAGTCCGAGGAAAGAACCGCAGTGTTGTACCAAGTAAACTGCAATATGTGTGTATATTATATGGCATACATATATATATACACTGCGCTTTTATTGTACACAATGTACACATTTTTTTATTATGGTTTCCTCTCAATTTTTTTAACAAATTGTACTCAGCAACATTTACAATTGGAGTTGTATACTGTTTTTTACATGGCATTGCTTGTACCAAGATAACAAATTGCGATATGAAGGAGAAATAATACCTGAGGATTTCAAGATGTTGTATATATTTTGTTGTCGTTTTTCTACTGCTCCTGATGCTGATTACGATGATATTGTCATACGTAAATGTGTAGCCTTTATGACGGCCGAGAAATCCATAGGTCTCCATCTCCATAAAGGAGTTAAAGTTGAATTGAATTGAAGGAGTTGTGAGCAGACATGGTTTCTCTGCGGTTTGGTTTTTGCACTCAAATGCTGTAAATTCATTCAAGAGTAAATGGCAACATGCAATATCGTCTTCGTCATCATCATCATATGTTGTAAAAAGTCTGTAGAGAAGATGACAAAGATATGTGTGTGCTCACTTTGGAGGCATTTTTATGAGTTTACATTAAACGATATGATTGTTGTTGTTGGTGCATGCCTAAGATTATGCGCATACTTATGTTATACTTCTACTATCAAGTATAAAATGTTTTAATGTGTACGCAACTTTTGAAAAGGAAGGACGAAGCCAATGGCTTATGGTTGAGCAAAGTGGTTGGTTGGTCGAGTCTCTCACAAAACTGCAATGTGATATGGACGGACGGCCGGGACGGATGGATGAATGATAAACATGAGAGATGAGACGAAATACGCAAGTCGTAAATGATGATGCGTTAATATATGATATCCCCATTTCTCTTCTTTTTAACTGTCCTATTCCTCCACTTGTCGTAATTTATTATTGCCAAGCAAGAGAGTTTATGTGTATGCATTTAGCGAGTTACGCTGTAGACATATAAGCGCAAGCAGCCATCATAATCATCTGCATCTCGATTATCAAGTTAAGAAATCAGAAGAAGCAATTATAAATCGTAGAAAAAAGGTTACCACCACCATCACCAGACGTTGCATTTTCTGTATGATGTGATGATGGTGACTGCTGAAGCTGCTGTTGAGCTACAAACTAAAAGGAAACTGCAACAGCAATAAGTACATTGTGATATTCTGTAGATACCTATATGGACGGACTAACTGTTCATGCAAAACAATATCATTATCATATCTGTCGTTCCTCCACAGGCTTGGCCTTCTCTCAATTGTTGATAAAATGTCAAAGATTTAATCTCTTATTCAAGACATATTATAAAAAATTAATAACACTTTTTCCACTCCAACTTTTATGACATGGCAATCGGCATCATCATCTTATGCATGGCTTGATGATAAGCAAACTACATCCAACACATCGCTTCACTTCACATCCCATCATGTCCGGTTGCAAAACAATTGAAAAGAAACTCTATTTTTCTTTGAAAAAGTCAAAACAGCAAGCAAAATTAATGAAATTTTTCTTTTTTGTTGATAAAATGTCAAAGATTTAATCTCTTATTCAAGACATATTATAAAAAATTAATAACACTTTTTCCACTCCAACTTTTATGACATGGCAATCGGCATCATCATCAGGAGGAACATCTTATGCATGGCTTGATGATAAGCAAACCACATCCAACACATCGCTTCACTTCACATCCCATCATGTCCGGTTTCAAAACAATTGAAAAGAAACTCTATTTTTCTTTGAAAAAGTCAAAACAGCAAGCAAACTTAATGAAATTTTTCTTTGAAAAAATAAAGTGTTTACTAGAATCGATAATGTGCACATGTCTGACAGTACATTCTATTGATTATTATATTTATCTGGTCAAGTCAACATGAAGGGTTGAAGATTGAATCAGTACATTCTATTGATTATTATATTTATCTGGTCAAGTCAACACGAAGGGTTGAAGATTGAAGAGTTTATATTGAAAATGGGATGCTGCTCCTGATCATCATGATCATGATGATATGCTGAAGAATGAACAGCATAAAAATATACTAATATATGTTTCTCTCATCTATTCGTTTATTATTAACCACTCCGCGTTCTTGTTTACGTTTGCTGTTCATTGAGTAAAAAGTGCAATTCATGCTCACTGATGATAGCTCTTTGATGAAAGTGATTGATCAGAAAAGGAGATTCACTTGAGTAACTTAAGAAAGACAGAGAGATAAAAAGAATCTCTTTGAAATGCTTTTTTGTGTGTCCATTCCTTTAGTTTTCTGTCTTCTCATTTTGAATGATGGTTTGCTTGCTGGTTGTCAGGTGTAATAGCATTATTATTAGCAATATGCTCAAGCAGAAGCTTCCAACCATCCATCCATCTAAATACACCTGAAGTTGGCCTATTGTTATGTACAAAAAAAGAGTTGAGACTGAGGTCTGAGCTCTCTCACAGTCATCATCATTTCTTGAGCTGCACTTTTTCCTTTTTTATGTTCCTTGGCGTGTGCCATGCCTTTGGCAGAAGTAATATAAACACACTAGTGTCCATACACTCCACTCTCCACTCCATTTTACACCCATGTCCACACACACACACTCTTAGGAGAAGAAGTGGCTCTTCTTTAAATGATTTTCGCGTATGCTTAGTATAAAACATTATTATCTTCATCATATGTACAGCTGTATTTATTGTAGAGTTGGCTGTTGATTTCATTCCCATTGTAATTTTAGAAGTCTCATTCATTGTATGTAAAAAAATCCATTTGGAAATTTATTGGGCGAGCTTGCCTAAATCATGCATCAACTTCTGCTCTGATGTGATGTAAAATGCTTGCTTAAATACTTTGTTG
>JAANSM010000444.1:0-28659 GCA_036850725.1 Orchesella villosa | reverse complement strand
TATGCATTGTCTGCATACTTTTTATTGAATATAGATTTTTAGATTAAATAAAATACTAAAAAATTAATTGATGGTAGTAAAATCTACATACTAGACATAAACATAACAGTGTTAGTTGGTCACAATCGCTCAAATTGTTTTCTAAAACAAATTCTTTTGTGATGATGACACTTTTTTTCTATTCTTACGTACGTGCCATGAAGTTATGAGTGTTTACAGGCCTTCCTTCCAGAAAATCTAATATTTTGTTCTTTCTTTGGTCATAAAATTCCACCAAGTCTTTGATATTAGAATTTATGTTGCGAAACGTTAGCTTGCTGGTTTTTGAAATTCAATGATCGATCCGTGGAATCCTGTTCATCTTTAATAATTTCTAGAAATCTAAAAACTGGATGCAATCGTTAGTGCCCTTTGGTTGTATATTTGTACACAATACTAAGCATTCGCTTTCCATGGTTGTGACTTTTAACAATATTTTTTTTACTGTATCTTGTTTGACAATTTTGAGACAACTAAAAGAGAACCTTCTAATAATGGTGACTGTATGCTATTATTTTCATGATTTATCTTTAAATTATGCAAAATATAAAAATTGAAAAAGTCAATCAAGTGGTGGATTTTCATAAATAGGAGTCGATCAAGAGCTGGCGATAAAAAAGTGGCGAGCATTGTTGTATTCTGGAATGATATTGTTACGTTTGAACCAACTTTTACCATTTTGGTTAACGTTTTGAAAGAGAAATTATGTGGCTAAGTTACATCATGATGTTATGTAAATTATCGTAAGTTCACATTTTACTCGTTCTCACGCTCAAAAGTATTCAACTGTATTCAACACACTCAAACATGTTGAGATTTGATTCACACATGATGTAATGGTATTTTGCACAAACGTTTCTGGTTCTTGTAGTTTTATTCCTGTATTTCGGTTATTTACGTAAAATAATGCAACGTTTTGTCAGTTTTGCACAAATTTTTCTGGTTCTTGTAGTTTTATTCCAGTATTTCGGTTACTTATGTAAAATAATGCAACGTTTTGTCAGTTTGCTTGTAACTCGTTCTCACGTTTAGGTATATGTAGCTTGCTAGTTCACAGTTTCACACACTCAAAAGTGCTTAGCTGTTATGATTCACACGTCGTGTAATGATTTTCGCACAAACGTTTCTATTTATTGTAGGTTCGTTCCAGCATTTCGGTTATTTATGTAACTGTATGATGAAATATAGTCGTTTATGAAGTCAGCATGTTATGTAATAATTCGTTAATCCAAATTAGTATTACTGTATATCCTAGCGTATTGTTATATTCCCACGTGATGTAATGATAATTCGTAAAAACGTTGCTCCTTAGTGTAGTCTTGTTCTAATTCGATAAATTATATGATGAAATAATGTCGTTTTATTAAGCTAGAATATTATGTAACGATTAGGTAAACCTAGTTGTAATTGGTATATCAGGTAGTCTGAAAATAAACGCAGGATCAGTCGTAGTCATTCATAAGGTCCGTTTTGATTCTGTTTAGGTTTGATCTCACTAACTTAGTCAGTTTAGTTTAGTTAGACTTTATTTGTGTGTTATCTTGTATCAGTCAAATAATGGCTATACTCCCTACAGTAACACAGAAAAGAGTTAATCAATACAATCAATAACAGGTCAAATATAACAAGCTGAGTTGACAACAATAAAAGCAATGTCTAGTTAAATAATTTGTAATACAAATAAACATTTTAGGATTTTACACTGTCTGCAATAACTTCCAATAAGGTCTTTTTCGCTCAGGTCAATTTTGCAAACGCTCTCACGTTACAATTAGTCAACCTTCTGTGTGTATCGTAAACCAACCAATTTAATGCCAACCATGTACCTTAAACATAACAGTATATATCACGGCGAGCAAAAACTGAAAATCAAAAAACCGGCTACGCACCATAAGGGCCCAGCACTGAATAGTTTTCAGTAAATGTGGTCAACCGATTCGAAAGTTATTGGATGTTATCTCTTGAGGTTGTTGTTAAGCTGTTGGAAGTTATCTGTCTGTCTCATGGGAAAACATTTTCCGGGGACAGACAGACGAAGGTTACATATTTCAACAAAACTGTGGCGGGCCTTAGAGATAACTTGAGACAAATTCTTTATTTATTGCTAAAAGTTTGTTTTTAAAATATGATCGCAAGTCAAAGAATTGTCCTCATAAAAATATAGCCTAGCATAGGAATGGATTTTTTTTATAAATTTGAGATCTCTTTTACTGCACTTGAAACATTTCTTACATTGTTTGCCACAGATTTTATTATATAGTTAAACCGATCGCTTTATACATCAGTTAAAAAGTTTCTCACTTTGTATTTCAACGTAATACTGTTGACACTAGCTTCTTAATCAGCTAAAGTTTATCTAATTCGAGCAGGATTAAAAGTTAATCTAGATAACGGTATTCTGATGAAATAATCTGCACTGCCTCATAATCTATAATCTGTAATCTATGGAACAATTTTTTCAGACCAGAATCTGTAATCTGTAATCTACACAGTGCAGATTTAAGATCATAATCTCTAATTTCAATCTGAAATCATATTTTAATCGCATAATTTAATCGAAAAATAATCAATGCAAATGATTCCGTTGAATTTGAATGTATTAAGTATATGCAAGATGCCTCCACATGCATCACATCACTGGAAAAGTATCCCGTCATGAAGCAGATGTTCATTCAATATAATTCATCGCTTCCATCTTCTGCCTCAGCAGAAAGACTGATGGTTTCTTAATTTTGAGTCCGAATCGATCCCGGTTATCAGAGGAACTATTTGAGAAACTCTTGTTATTGAAGCTTCTAAATAATGTTTAATCTTAACTGTTTCTAAGGCCGGTACTGTATTTATTAACACGCTCAAATAACTTATTTTTTATACCACAGCCGACAAGCGTTAAACTAGATGAATTTGTAATATGAAAGAATGAATTAAAAACGATTAATCGGTAATCTGTAATCTAGACATGAATCATTTGACTTAATCTGTAATCTGAAGATATAAATCAAGTTTCTAAATCTCTAATCTTTAATCTGAAGATATATATAAATTGACTTAATCTGTAATCTAGCATTTGATTTTATTTTCCTTAATCTGTAATCTTTCAGACCGTTTTCTTTAATCTTCCGAACCCTGAATTCGGGTCAGTTTAAAAACAATAGAATCACTGTTTGCAAACAAATTCTATAAGTGATTTACTCCAGAGCTGTTTTTATGCTGGGGAGTCTTTGACCTTTACCTTTTTCAACTTCACCTGTTCTTCAAATTAGTGATAATGAGTATTTGCATTTCTTCCGTGTCCATGTGCAAAGCAATTGAGTCCTGCTGCATATCAATGCAATTGCAACAAGTTTGAGAAAACTTAAAAAGGGTGTTTTTACATATGAAAAGACTGGTCACATTATTACTTAAAGATTAGTCATTCACCAATTGTATATCTAATGAATAAAAATTACATTTTTCTGATATAACTGGAGTGGCTATACAAGGAGGAAATCGACCATATGCAAGATCAATAGAATCGCACACAGTTGAGGAATATGCAACACGCGATTGTTCTTGCATACTACAACGAAGCAAGTATAGTAATTGTACTTGAAAATGGGACTTTTTAAGTTAATTTCATAGCCACACAATAGAACAATCCCTGATACCTTACACGAAATGCGACGAGAAGGAATGAATTGAAAATTATAAATAGTAAAGAAATTAACATGTGCTGACAAAAAATTAAGAATAAGCAATAAAGCATCCAGAAAGTCATTTTGACTCAATTATTTCGTTTTTCTAAATAGATATTCTGATTTCAGTTTCTAACCAAAAGAGAAAATAATTTTCTTTGTTAAATTCGAACCATATTTTATTTAAATGGGTGGCCAATAACACATTTGCAATAAATATTAACATCTTTAGGCTTGCCCCACATGTGCTATTTTTACTCAGAAATGTGAATACTAAACGTAGTCTTTGAACGATTGTTTATGGATTAACACGAATATTTTGTTTATTTTTCCTTACTCCTTCTGTATTCTTCTTAAGTTCTTACAGTAGATGCATGTAACAATTTCTTGGGTTTCATAAAATTTCTTGAATTTCAAAAGAATCGAAAATTTATTTACTGCATTGTAGTTGTTTTAACAAGATTTTTAACGTAACATGGTCCCTATATTATACTATACTCATTCTCCTCTAGATCCTTGCTGTTGCCTATTCCAGACACTCTTGTATCAGCCCTCTGAGTTATGACTGCTGTCTCGAAGTTTAGCCCTTACAAGGCATCTAGACGGCGTTTTTCCAGCGTTAATAAATACTGCACGAGACGAGTTGGTGAAGCTGCACTGCTTTATCTGCAGAGCTTGTCACTACCTAGTTGGACTCCGAAGTGCTGGAGATAATCCCTTTGGTATTCCTACCAAAGCTGGGTAAAGATAGTTATCTTAAATCATCATTCTGGAGACCCGTCCCACTAACCTTTCTCCTTTTGAAAATTTTGGAAAGTGTGGTAGATGGAAAGACAAACACTCTTGTTTTTGTAGACAAGTTAAAATTAAACGACCTACACCTCTTACGTAGGGGCGCCTCTACGAAGGCGGCCCTTTATAGGCTGGTGGCAGAAATAGAGAAAACTAGCATCTGGGAAACTAGCTACTGGAGTTTTTAGAGTACCTACAACAAAGTAATACCTTCATCCTTTCAAAGTGTAGCTGGTAAAGGTAGCTATTCACAAGGAGGTGTACCATCACCATTCGCGTGGGACTTCTTGGCAGATGAGCTCTGAAAGCCCGCAGGGCTTCACCGACGACATAAGGCTCACTCAAAGCGGAAAATGGCAGGAGCTTGCAGAAGACACAGTACATAGAGCCGTCTACTTAAAAGTTAAAGTTCGGTGCGAAAAGGTGGAGCTCTCAGTAAACGCAGCAAAGACGGAGGCGGTGGTCTTTACGCCAACACGTGTACTTAGCAGACTTAACGGTGGAACGGCTGTACACTTGACCAGCAAAGTCAGGTATTTGGGGGTTGCAATAGTGAATAAGTAGACATGGTTGCGCTCATACAATGTTAACAAATATTATCCGCTAAGTGGGGCTTTTTAATTATGCTTGCAATATGATTCTATACCGCCGTAGTCCTAACATCACTGATCTATAGGGCAGAGGCATGTGTAACCTCGGTAGACAAAGTCTTATTGTTAAGTTCTTGGAGAAGGTGCAATGGTTGGCACTATTGCTCATCACCGGCGCTTTAAACTCTATTCCCACGATGCAAGTCGAGTCCCTCATAGGATAGATGCAAAGCATCGTAAAGTATAATACGCTGCAAATAATTACTTTTCAATAGTGTGCAAATTCACTTCTTCCATTTTCTACAAGCCTCCGTAGGTTACACCTCCACATTTAGCACCCAAGCCACAATCCAAAACATCACTATACACTCATATTATACCCATCTTCCCTATTTTTGGCGGATGCGTTGTGAACATTGTGTTTATTGCTTATTGAACAGTGCTTATTGACATTGGAGCATTAAAGTTTTTCAGACTTTTCTTTTTAAAGAGTTTTGGTGTGAAGTATATGGTTTGGATGGGAGAGTGGAAATCATCTGCCTTGCAAATTGTCAAATTTATATTTTTTATTTGATAGCAGTGCATACATCTACAGTTAATATTTCGTTTTTCTAGTGGAAGTTTGCCTAGCATTGATTTTGAGTCAAGTTCAAATCCCTAAAAAACGAATGCATTGAGATTTTTTTAAGGACAGATTTTTCTGCATCTACAGAATCCTGAAGATTCGAGTAAACAGCGAACGTTCTCAACATCCATTACTTATACTTCGTATGAAGATGAAATTATTAGAATTTGATTAAGGTAAATGAAAAGCGTTATTCTATGCGTCCGTAAACGTTTTACGATAGCACTCCATGATCTTCGTAGAAACTCCAGGAGCTGTGCACAACCCAAACGGAAGGCACGTAAATTGATATAGATTTCTGTAGTATTTAAAACGCAAATTCGTTTTGTGCTTTTCAAGTATTGGGATATCATAAAAGGCATCTTTTAAGTCAAGACTGGTCAAGGCAGTCTTTATACATAAGATTAGTTGCCGACCGAAGGTCTTGCATTTTAAAATGAGAATTTTTTATCATTTGATCTAACGGTCGAAGTTAAACATAAACGGGTTAAAGCCACTTGATTTTTTACCAGAAATATATGAGATCTCGTTGCTATCTGTGTAGCATTTTAAATTGCTCCTATAGAGAGTAGCTCATTAATGGCTTACCTCAAATCCAGCTTTGTTTGATGTATCACGTTTGCTGGTTTAGTATTAGTTTGTGTTTTAAGGATTTTGTACCCTTCAATTATTTGAATTACATTCTTGTGAGTCCCAAATACCAACCATGACTTCTTAAAGTGTTTCAATCTACCAGCGCGATGCACACTTACATCGGTCACACTTTTTACTTCCTGTTAATCCGCCCACCCTTGTGAAAATTGGACGACTTCCGTCGAAGCGGACGTTTGCAATTTAAAGGATTTCTTTTCTTTCCAACGTTGTTTTCTCCAAACTTTTCACTGTCTCCATAAACGGAGCGTGTTGTGCTAGGGGTGTATACATCCTTTTGCTTGGCCATTCATTTTTTCACCCTTTGCCAATTTGCCTTAGAAGCGTGAGGATAAATCACCGCCAATCCGTTCGTGGTAAATGGGAGTTGCTTGCATAATCTCAAGCATTGAAACATCTTTTATATTCAACTCTATCCCTGCAGTGAAGTAAAGAGATCCGGTACTGTGTACAGCATAACAACGAGCACTGTGGCTCAACTTTTCAATGACTTACGTCTTGTCACATTGTTTTGATTTATCCAATAATGACCTAAGACTAATCTAGAGACCAGCAATTAGAGTTCCAGACCAACATTATTCTGAATGCGCTGAAGTTCATCATTACGACTTTTGGTAAAATTGCTGATAGCTTTATCTAGTGCCAAATTTAATCGTGGACGTTGCAATTATTACGAAATTTGAAAGATTTTATAATCTTATCACGTTCCTCCTAGATAAGTCCTTTTTGTGTTATGGATTCCCATCTCTTCGCAATCGCAGGGTGAGCTGTAATTCCTTTTTCATAGACCAGGGGGACAGTCTCACCTAATAGCTTAGCCCGATATCGTCATCCAGCACAGTAACTTTCAAACATTCATTTGTTTGGGGCTCATTAATAAGTCATCAAATTTTTAAAAATTGCTATGGATCTTTATTAAATAATAATAATATTACTAAAGAAATATGTACTGAACTGGAGTGGCTTATGACGAAACATCTTCACAAATATGAATGTCTTAATATGGCATACACTCTAACGTTCTTTAATCAACAAGGATACTTCCGCAACTATCTTAATTTTACTAATGTTACCGTACAGAATACAAGAAGAAAAATGCATAATAAATATGCAAAGAAAGTTCATACGGCCTGGGGCGAACCAAGCATTAAATATTACGCTGTTAACCTATGGCTTCAATTACCCGACAATATCACCAAATCGTATACCTTTTCACTAAAAATGTTCAAGCGCGCAATTCTGTCTTACCTTCTTACTGATCAACAAAATGAAAAAAGGAATGATGAAAATTATGTATGTAATAACTCTTTGATCGAAGACGTTATCTATAGAGTTGTAAACCGTAAAATAATAATGTAATAAATATGATACCAATTAATTGTAACCTAAACGTGAAATTTCATGTCACATTAGTGTAATTACCTTCCGAGGGAACTAATTGACAATAAATAAATTAATATTATTATTGAGAAGTCATATTCCGAGAATTGATCTCGGACAAAATAGAATGCAATATTACCACTGCTGATGAATAGCAATTTCTGAACCTTACCGGCGAATTCCCCCCCCGAACAGATTCCCCCCCGAGTACAAATTCCCCCCCGGGAAGATTCCTCCCTAGGAAGATTCCCCCTGGACATATTCCCCCCTAGACATATTCCCCCCTAAACATATTCCCCCTAACCATATTCCCCCCTAGGAATATTCCCCCCCAGAAAATTTCCCTTTATATAAATATATATATTTTTTTAATTTCATATGAGTGTCAACCTGGATTGCAAGTAAAAAAGAAAAATGAAATGTTTTTATCTTTATTTTAATTGCCGTATAAATACTGCGTTTTAATGGTGATATACCCAAAATTCGGGAGCACTTTTGGTATAAACAATGGCAAAGTGATCCCGCTATGGTGATTCGTTGCTCAGAATCAACTTGATCTCGGACTACGGATTTCGTTTGTATAAATATTGTAGAATTTTTACAAAAAAATATCCTGATCTGATCCATTCTGATCTCCAGATTCTGGAGATCAGAATCCATTTTGGTAATTCACCCAAATGCCAAATGGTAGGATCACAGTAGGATCACCGAGTGTTAACATGGTTACTAAATTTTATTGTGATATCGTTTCAAAGATCCTTGATCCAGGATTTTGTGATAGTCGATTGATAGTGGCCTAGACTACATCAAAATGATGTAATCGGGCATTCAGGAAAGTAACTACGACTACATGATAGTCATGTAGTTGGGAAGTCTGTTCAGTTTCTCGGACTACGCATAGAACCACTATAAACTGACTAGAATAAAGGATTCCATGGAAGAGATTGAACTCGGAGTGTGATTTTCAAACAAACGGAAAGACAAACTTGTTACGCTAACTACAGTATTTATAATATATTATGGCTTAAAAAATCAATTCAGATCAGGATATTTTTTGTAAAAATTCTACAATATTTATACAAACGAAATCCGTAGTCCGAGATCAAGTTGATTCTGAGCAACGAATCACCATAGCGGGATCACTTTGCCATACAATAAAATTTAGTAACCATGTTAACACTCGGTGATCCTACTGTGATCCTACCATTTGGGTGAATTACCAAAATGGATTATGATCTCCAGAATCTGGAGATCAGAATGGATCTGATCCGGATATTTTTTTGTGAAAATTCTACAATATTATACAAACGAAATCCATAGTCCGAGATCAAGTTGATTCTGAGCAACGAATCACCACAGCGAGATCACTTTGCCATTGTTTATACCAAAGTGACCCTGAATTTTGGGTATATCACCATTAAAACGCAGTATTTATACGACAATTAAAATAAAGATATTCATTGCAAATTATGATACTCACAGCCTCTATCTTAACAATTCAAACGACATGGAACGCAGTTTAGGATTTCTATGCCCATATTTTAAACTATAAACTATTTTAAACCATATTTTTATAAAAAAGAGGCATTTTTTCATGATAATCTTTGATATT
Organism: Orchesella villosa; assembly: GCA_036850725.1. Classification (NCBI taxonomy): domain Eukaryota; kingdom Metazoa; phylum Arthropoda; class Collembola; order Entomobryomorpha; family Orchesellidae; genus Orchesella; species Orchesella villosa. The sequence goes on along the minus strand of JAANSM010000444.1, from coordinate 19,296 downwards.
TTGCCACGGATTTCGAAAACAAAAAATTTGGGGAGATAAATTTCATCACTTCATTATCTATCCAATACTGATATATTGTCCATAAAATCATTTCATTTTTATTTTTTACTTGCAATCCAGGTTGACACTCATATGAAATAAAAAAAAATATATATATAAAGGGAAATTTTCTGGGGGGGAATATGTCTAGGGGGGAATATTCCTAGGGGGGAATATGTCCAGGGGGGAATCTTCCTAGGGGGGAATCTTCCCGGGGGGGAATTTGTACTCGGGGGGGGTGTCTAGGGGGGAATATTCCTAGGGGGGAATATGTCCAGGGGGGAATCTTCCTAGGGGGGAATCTTCCCGGGGGGGAATTTGTACTCGGGGGGGAATCTGTTCGGGGGGGAATTCGCCTAGAAGCGTATCTACCTTGATTGCAAGCAATTTATTTCTCTCATAGACTTGTTTTTATTTGCATTTTGCATGCACAACCTCCCTTTTATTACACAATTTTTACAAACAGGAGTACGTGTAAATACAGGTACAGACTAGTCAAAAGTAGGTTTTATTATTATGCATAATGGTATGCATTGATAACAATGCTACTACGATGATTTGATTTTATAATATTTGAGATAATGCAATATGCTGATCTCATTTAATTACAAATTACGCTTTAACGATCACACTGAATGGTAAAAATATGGCAGAGGTACGAAAACCAAACTTTCTCTTCTGAGGGTGTAGTAGATATTGGTTGAAAAAATTAAACATAGAAATGAGGTTATATCCAACAGAGGAAATTGAACTTAACAACTTAATGTGTTCAGGTATGCGAAAGTGTGAATAGTTTAGACATTTACATCGAATGTTCCGAGAGCTTGGATACCGAGGATCGAGGTATTTACCAGGCCTTTTAGATACAAAGTACAGGTATCAGATACTACCTCCACCAGTACCTTAGCAAAATCAGAAAAAATCAGCATCTGAGCTATAATTAAAAATATCGGATACCTTAGTTAACCCGTTAATAAAAATGTGTTTCATATTCTAGAGGTTCTTTATTGTAATTCTTGACTCACAATATTAGCATAATTTTAAGCAAAAATATGTCAAGCTTTAATCAACTTGCCCGTTTCCAGATTTTTGCTGCCTCGACTACAATTTGGAATACCGTATACATGTACCTAATACCTAGTAGTACCTTAAGACAAATCAAAAATACCTGAAACTGTAAACTGATACCTGACACAGTTTACAGCCATTGCCACAGCTTGAATCTTTCACGGATACCTTTCCAAGCTCCGTATGTTTCTAAGTTTTCACCGTCTTGCTGGTACGACCTCACAAAAATGGTCTTTGATTTTTCAGTTCTAATCTTTTTAATCTAATCTAATCTAATCTAATCTAATAATGTTTTATCTAGCAATTAGTTAACCAATTAATTGCTGCGCTGGTTCAATGTTTAATTGAAATAGAAAAAATGTATTAAACAGGGAAATTGTACAGTTTGTCACGAATGACGTTTACTTCTCTGATGAAATAATGGGTACAACAACACCATTCCTCGCTCGGTCAAGATAACGAGCGCGAGCATTTTCAAGTGCCTGTCCCACCGTTCTTCTTTTCCATACGCGATGCTCACTGAGTTTCATTGGCATCCCTGAAGTCTGAGGCTCACTGCCTTTGGCAGCGCTTGAATTGGAAGCTTGAGGACGGCTGTTTTCTTTGTGCCCTGATTTTTCAGACTTGCGACTTCTCTCAAATCGTGGGCTTCTACTCCGAGACTTAGTTTTATGGCGCCTGGGAGTTCTGGAGATGCTTCTACTCCGCTTAGTGCGACGAGGAAACCGGGAACGTTCCCTTGAGCGATACCGTCTCTCATGCTCACGCTCTACGTCAACGTCACTACGAAAATAGCGGAGTCGCTCAACCTTCTCACGCCCATGTCGCTTGTCGCGTTCTTTTTCTGTGCCTCTGTCACGGCTACGGTCACGTTGGTGATATCTTTTGTCCTTATGCCTATCTATGTCCTTTCCTTTCTCACGCTGATATTGTTGGTTTTCCGAGTCCTTGTGGCTAGAAATATGATGTCTGCCTGGACTAACAACATCTGTTTCCTCCAATTCATCACTACTACTTTTCTCAGCCTGTGTTTTCTTGGTAGGAGAAGCTTCCTCGGTGTCGTTCTCACCTTTTTTCTCCGACTTGGACGTTTCTTCGTTCATAGTCTGTCGATATATATGTCTGTAGAACCCACTGAGATCTTTCTGCTTTGTTACTTCAGCCATGTCTGTCAAAAAATATTATGTATAATTACTTGACTTCATTTAAGTGTTAAATTGCCAACCTTATTTACATAATGGCAACATTGAACAATAATTAATTACGCCAATGAGATAGTAAGTTTCAATCTCAAGCCAGCGGAAAAAGAATAACAGTACCATCAAGTGCATCCTGCTGTTTTTCTTCCTCCTCAAGACGCCTCAACTCTTCCATCTTTCTTTTGTAAGCCCCAGTTACAAAAGCTTCCTTATCTTTATACATGTCCCCTTCTTTCTCGATATCCTTTTGTGCTTGCTTCTCAATTCGACGCTCATTTTCTCGTTGACGTCGCTCCGCAGTTTTCATTAGCTCGGCAATATATTTTGGCTTCCGGTCACCTTTTGTCTGTTCCCGTTTTTCTGTGCGCTCCTTGTCCATTTCATCATACAATTCATCATACTGGAAAACGGTTGGGTCTTCCTCCAACGCTTTCTTCAGTGTTTGAGCAGCTTGCCTATGCTGCATGCTTCCTAATTTCTGATAAGAATACGCAAATGGAAGGTAAAATATAGGAGCATATAATAGTTCCATCCAAGTCATCGTCGTCGTATATATAAAATTGCATGTTCCAAACTTAAACTTCAAAGTTTGGTTGGATAGCAGCTTACCTTAAATTTTTTTTCGTGAAACATGAAATTTTTATTATATTTCTCGACGAATCATGACTAGTAGACAAACAAAATTCAATCATATCAGTAGTCAATTTTTTGACAATTTTTGTTGCATTGGAGGCTTGGTTATGTTTGGCTATATCTACCTTACCCTAACCAACCACAACCATACTTATATGATGTAGGCATCATAATTCGTCCAGAAATGTAATAAAACAAATTTCGTGTTTGACAGTAAAAACCAGGAAACCTGCTGCAAGCTGCAATCCGATCTCAAAGTTTACTACTTGACTACCAACAGATTTAACTATTTAAAAATGCCTTAAGGTAATTAGTTATCGATTCTTACCATTTTAGCCATCGGATTTGGCCTGGCCATCCTTGTACTAGTTAATTTCACGTCTATTGACGTCTCACAACTAAACGTCAATCACACCACAACCACAATTATTAAGACTTAAACCTTAGCTTCCTCGTCGTCCGTCACGTCCAGGCATTTCAAATTCGTCTTCACTTTCTAGTCGAAAGCGATACTAAACAAAGTATAAATTATAAAAGGAATAAATTCAATTGAGTTCAATAATTAAGTTTCTTTGAAACCTAATCAACAGGTTAGACTACCTATCAAAAAATTATTCTCTCTGACCTCTGGCCCTGTAGATGAGTACAGCCATGAAGTATACCAGTTTTCATGCACTAACATTGGTTGTCAATTGTTGGTAACAATAAATTATAAAAACTTCTTTTTTACATATTTACGTCTTCTCTGAATCTGAACTAATCCCATTTTATATATGATGGTGGTTCATAAAAAGCACACAACAGCTGGGGCAACTCTCTACTTTTAGTGGTGTAGGGTAGCCAAATTATGCGGCGTAAGGTATTTGGCCTCCCCCAGCATTTGATTTTGTATCGTTATAACTGATCTGCGTGTTCAAACTACAAACCCATCTACACATCGTAATTGTAATTCTGTGTTTATTTCAGTGACAGAGCTATATATGTAAAACCGTATCCAAGCATGAGTAATCAATGAATTTTTTTCTTCAGATTAAAGATTAAAATTTATTTTTGAGACGTTGATTATAGATTAAAGATTAAATTTATTAGAAATATTTAATCTGATTATAGATTAAATTCTTTTAGCAGGCATTAGATTATAGATTAAAGATTAAATAATCGATTAAATGGTCGATTAAATAGTAGATTAAATTGTCGGAAATGTCAAATTTTGCTTGTATGCACCCAGAAAAATACAAATATAAGTCACAGGACAACAATCAGAAGTGGAATAGTGCAATAAATAAGTGTAATTTGCATTAATCCTTCAAATTTATACAAAACTTCCATGATATAAATGTATTTTTATGTAAAGTATTAATCCGTAGAATATTTTATTCTGATTAAAGATTAAATTATGTATACTAAACCTTTTCAGATTAAAGATTAGGGATTAAATCAAAATTGAAGATGCGGTAGATTATTGATTAAAGATTAAATAATCTCTAATCGGATTAAATAATCCAGATTATTAATCAATTGATTACACATCCTTGACCGTATCAACCGTACTTGTTGTGTGATTCCCAACAACAACGCGGGAATGGTCAGACATGTGCAGCACCGATGTGGCTGATAGTGGGCCATGAAGTAGCTTTAGTTGAAATATGAATCAATCCAAAATGCTTGGATGTTTCCAAGTTACATGGCATTTTATTTTTTGGAGTCCAATTTTTGAAATTTTCGTTTTTGGTTATGGTAATTAACATGGAGAAAGTATTTTTCACTGGGGGACTCTTTACAATTTATTTAGAAATCCTAAATTTTCTTGATAACACCTTTTATGCATCGTTTTCCTATTATTATTATTATTATTATTACTTCACACATTACTTGACATTTAAGAGATCATATTAATTTTTGAAGAAAATTTAGGAATTTCGAAATGAATTGCAAAGGGTCCCCCTGTGACAAGTAACTTTCTTCATGTTAATTCGTATAAGAAAAAACAAAAATTTCAAAAAGTGAATCCCAAAATCTAACATGCCATGTAACTTAGAAACGTGTATTCATGGAGTCCACGCATTTTAGAGCAACTCATATTTCACCTAAAGCTACTTCATTGTTCACTACCAGCCACATCGGTGCTGAACATGTCTGACCATTCCCGTGTTAGTAAATGACGCCTGCATGAAAAGTACGCATGCTTCAGGCGAACGTAATTGTCAATATTAGAGTTTTTTACTGTTGGATGTTGAACCTGTCACTGGAAACTAATTTTATGCATGCATTTTATCCGCCACACAACAACCCGTTTACTACCTGTGTTGTAGCAAGCAAGTTTCTGCACGTACCAAATTCATTTCTCATGATCATGCCTCTCTCCTGCCTTAGCCTCTGCCATTTTGCGAATTTGGAATTGAATGTAGTATTTCGTTCGAGAATAAGGACAACGTATGACATGATACATGCAGTTTTGCTTCCGCTGTGCTAGTATCCTTCTTAAAACTCTTAAATCTCTTTCCATCATCATCTCTTTCAACAACTCATCTCTCTCTTTCCTTTCTCTTAATCTGGAAAACACTTGGCGCTTTTTCAGCAAATCATTCCACTACAAACTTCTTTTCTGTCAACATGATCAACGTTGTCCTCATTAATTCTTGTGATTCATGTATTGTTACTGCAAATCCTTGGGTGCTCTTTGTCATTTTTCAATGTTTTATCATTCTCAACTCCCATTCCAGGATCGAACAACGACATCGGACATCATCTCATACGTGCATATTAGACAGTTGGTGAGATTCACATGATGTAAACTTGTAAGTTAACTAACTAAAGCAATCTGTGATAAGCACGAGCCTGCTATCACTATTCGTAGGTGGATCGTAGCATGAAGCGCACTTGATCCAGAAGTATTGCTGATTCCTTTTAAACATTTTAAGTATCGAAAAACTTTCTCGTTGGATGGAATAAATCAACTGCACTCAGGCAGGCTTATAGGTTTTTAGAAGTTCAGAAAAGTGAAGTGATGGGATAATAATCAATAGATTATTGTCCTACCACCTATCGTACGTGATTTTATATTGTCGTCAAACAAAAGCATATCCTACTTGAACTACTCTGTTGTAAGATATGTAAGTGAATAACGGTGGTGTCGTGTGGTTTGAATTACGAGACTCTTTGGTTTCAGCATAAATTTCACTATTATCAGCTCACCGTGCATCATTTAATGCTTTCTTCACGCTAACATCGTTGATCATGTCATAGCAGTGGAGATGCAGATTGCAGTAAGCAAAAAATGCGGGTCACTGAAATAAGGTCACTAAGATCTACACTAAGATCTCCGTGAGAAACGTCCCTAGAAAATAAGGTCGACGGTGTTTTTTGGTCGATAGAAAAAATGTTGACAGTTCTTTTTGATCGATCGGAAACAATGTCGACAATGTTATTGGTAGTTAGGAAATAAAACAATACCTACTGGTTTTTTGGTCGACAAAGTAAGAATTTCGACAGTGTTTTTGGTAGTTCGGAAATAAAATAATGTATACTGGTTTTTGTGGCCGACAAAGTAAGAATGTCGACACATTTTGATAAGCAAGTAGAATATATAATTTGTATCTGCGGAGCTCATGGTTGACAAATCAGAAGTAGTACTTTCAAGATTCAAGCTTTCAACAATTTACTATTGTCTTCATCAGGAATGATGAAGACAATGAAGATAAGCAAGTAGAACTTATTGCATGAGCTGCATCATAGCTGAGTCAACTGGTAATTCAAATGGTTCCAGACCGTATGCTATAAATCAACTCATGCAAGAAGTTCTATTCGCTTATAAAAATATGTGTCGACGTTTTTAATTTGTTGACTAAAAGGAGTGGATTTTTGCTATCGATTGAGAAACACTGTCAAAGTTATTATTTCCTAGGGCTGTTTCTTAGGGGTATCTTAGCATACAAGTATGTTTTAGTGGGGATCTTTTTCCTGATACGAAAAAGGGTATCAAAACTTGTGATGAGCTAATACGCAGACACATACGACAAACATGAAAACATGCAACGGGTTTGTCTTCTCATTCTGTCCTTGACGTATGAGTGTGTATCTTTCTATCTACCAAGAATTTCTGCAATGACCTTGTGAGATCACGGACCAAAAAATGTGTGCATGCCTCCAACGTATCTTCAATCTTTTAAAGATATAAACAGATAAAGTCTTTATTCTCTCTTCCTCTTTACTTTTTCATGAGTATCTTCGTGGTTGGTGTTGCTACATTTAAATGCAATACTCAATCTTTCCAAATTCTTCTAGGGATAGTATTTGCACTTTGCCAGGCATACGGAATATTTTATTTCTTAGTAGACAGTAGATAGAGCTAACAAATAATTCCCATGTGTGTGCTCGTCTGGATTTGAAATTAAGTTATTTTCTCTCAGTGTGTATTTTGAAAATTATATTTTGTATTTTCTTTCCATTAACTCTCTCCTATATTCCAGTTCAAGGGCTCATTATTACTAATTAAAGTGTTGTTTTGTCATTCTCTGCTGCTAAGGTAACGGCCTTGTTGCAATAACAGGGATTATTTAATAACCTGTCCACTGCTTTTGTTAAAAGTTGTTTTATGTCATAAAAAGCAGAGAGGGGGGTGTCAGTATTGCAAGCGTAGAAAGTGGAGTATTCAGTTTTAGTGGACGTTTCTGTCGTTCATTTAACCGCTGTTACCGTCGGTTGAGTAGCCAAAGACAGACAGAAGACCGGCCAATATATAGGGACAGTGGTAGGGACTGCCCCTAATCTCTCAACGCACGAGCACGTTAGCAGTATAGTAATGGTAAGATCGCTCACACGGAACGGAAGCGAGCGAGCTTAGCTGCGGTGAAAGAAGGAGAATAGACATCAGAATCAACATTAGCGACTTACAATAAATGGGCTACGTTACTCTTGTATTACACTGTTGCTCCCAATTCAATTGAATGCAAACATAGCAATGCAAACCAACCAAAAACCAATGATTTTAAGAGAAGAAGACAAGACAAGGAAAAGGGAGAAACACAACAGAGCCCAACACACATTTAACACAAACTCAACATTGTATTCTAGAATGTAGAAGTGTACAATCATATTGAACAGCCTCACAGTTCGCAGTAGCAGTCGTATACCTTGTACATGTATATTACACGGTTTCCTCGTAACTTTATCTAACACCACGTAACACATTACCACATGAAAAGTGACGTGGTATTTGAGAAGAGAAAAAGTGGTAAACTGTGAAATAAGGATTATCATTGTCATAATCCCATCATTCTCATATCTTCAACTTTTATTTGAGAAAAGACTGTCTTTCTCCACTGCTCATCCTTTAGTTTAATTACTATTGTAATTTTTCCAGTGCCACTTAAAATGTTTCAGAGGGAATCTTATGGTGTATTTTTTTTGTGATAGAAATAGTTGGATATAGCATATTTCCCCATATTTTTCTACTAGCTTGATTGTGGCTTGAGTTGTTTTATAAGATAGACGTAGATCTAAAGGAATCTGGTTTTTGTATACCGGTAGCAAGACACATCACACACACACACACACTGTAATAGTCAATAGACTGGATTGTCAAAAGTACATATGTACAAGTAGGTGGCTTCTTATTTTATATTTTTAAGATAGATTAGAGTCAAGTTAAATGCAATATAAATGTAGATGGTTAGCTTGCGTCGAGCTGGAAAAGGTTGACAGGGATATTTACTCATTGTGTAAATCTTACCATCAATCATCAATATAATCTTGTCATATTTCAACATTCATCTAATATATACAAATATTATTTTAGTTCTTAGCTTGCCTTGCTTGGCGATTAAAAACATATATTATAGGAATAAAAGTGGTTGAGTCAGTCAGCTGACAGCTGTCGGAACTGAAAGTAGTTAAGTTGAATTCTTTTCTTTGCTCCGGCTTACTCTTAACATTCTAAGTTTGCAATCATTTCCAGGTTTATAGTCAATCAGAGTGTTACTAGTTGTAGAAACCGGGTAAAATCGGCAATTCATCAATTTAAATTTATTTTTGTTTTTGTGGTCTCAAACAAAACTACTATTACTAAATATGAAATAGTTGTAGAAGAAAGGAAGAGGGTGTATGCCTCTTTTAGCTAAGATTTAGGTTCAACTTCTGCTATAATCTAGAAGAACAATAAGGAAAAACGTCAAGTACAAGTTTTGGTTGTCAAGTATACACTCAGTAGCGTAAATCTAATGCTCAATTTCTTGGATTGTGGATTGTTTATCAAAATTTTCGATTTTACCGGATTTTTTGTAAAGATTCTACAGGCCAGCGGCATACTCCGCACGTAAGTGTCTCTACTTTTAATTTTATATATGTCCAAATTTTCATGGAATGGTGTAACCAAAACTGTTTTGTGGAGTACACATATATAATTATCCATGTTAATCCTTGCATGCAATTTTTGTAAAATTTTGAAATTAATCGAAGAAGGGGTGCAGAGAGGCCCACTATATCATATATGACATTGTTTTGATGTGTTTTGTTTCCATAAACAAACTAACTTAAATATAATAAACAATTAACCTGGATTGATAAATAATGCCTAAAAGCCTGATATATATTACTTTACTTGTTACAATACAGGATTTTGCCTCATCTTCGCAAACTTCTTGCTATAAATGGTAAACGTAACGTAGGTTGCAACGAAACAGGTTGTAAATTCGAATCGTGAAACTGTAAAATAAAATAAAGCAGGCGGGACGTATACAGGAAGTTGAAGGTGGTTGGTTGTGGGTTTTGGTGCTGAGGTGGTGTTGGTTGGTGGTGGCTTCGCTTGTAAACAGTAAAAGAAACAATAAGGGTCAGATAAATTATACAGGGAAATGCCTAAGAAACGGAAGAATTCGAAGGGGAATGAACTGGAGGAATTGAAATGGGAGTTGAGAAAGCGAGGCGTTCGACCTACAGGGTCGCAACAAGCTATGGTCAATCATTCATTCATTCTTTGATTTATATAATTATACATCGTATGTAGATAGTAAAGTATTTGTTGCAGCTTTGCGGCCGTTATTTTCCGTGTGTTCAGTATTTTTTTAACTTATCATTTTTGCATAGTTTACCAATTGTGTTTTGTGTCCTGTAGATTTGCTTAGCACTTAGTCGTGTTTGTTCTCGTAGATTTTTATTTATGTCCTTTTAATGAACAATGAACTAAAACTATGATAATTTTATTGAATCTACATGTTTTTAAAGAGGAACTAATAAGGCATAACATATATGTGTGGCTTCCCTTTGTATCTTGCCTTGCCCAAACGTATTTTTATGTCCATCGTATAAAATTAATGTAAAACGGAGTGTGCATAAATGTATGTTTTCATCTAGAATATTATGTATACATCACTGACGCTAAGCATAAAACATAAAAGGCTCGATGCCATAACATTCGCTTGTTCATGTCTAATGTCCACAGTTTCAACAGTTGCTTCACATGCATCATCATTTAACAAACACAAAACACAGTAAATGCATGCCTTTAGTTGAAAGGAAAATGGAAAGGAATCAAATGAGATTGATTAACTGAGTCTATTGAATTGGTAGTTACACTTACGTTATCACACGTCCATATTTTCAGTTGACTAGTGACCACTCCTATTCTATTAAGTACTTATATAAGTACAATTGTAATATAAAAAGATGGTGTACGTTATTAATGTTATGCACATCATTTCTAATTTTCTACTTGTACTATTGATGCTTGATCATGATACCGTCATGTCATAATCAACTTATTATCCTTGATTAATATTATTTTAAATGGTATGTTAACTAAAGCACTTTCTAAAGTCCAGTTTTTGTCAAATTGTACACTACTACACTACACGCATCTTATACTCATCCCATGTTATCTAAAGTTTGGACAAGCTCATCATGATCTTAAGTCTGCGTGCATAACTTGGCTGTCGCTCAGACCTTCAATGTTGAGCATTTCACTCATCGTTATTATCTTATACATTTTTTCCACTTTCCATTTTATAGGATTCCTGCTATGCTAACATAGCCATTTTACACGCCGTTCGTGTTCATATTGATAGTTTTATCATTTTAGAAAAATTCATTTTATCATCCTGTTAAATTTAGGAAATTTATGGGAACTTTTAAACTCGTTGCGAGTTTTCATCTACATGCAACATAGCAGACATACGTACATTGGCATCCATATGAGTTAAAGCAAGACACCATGATACAAGATGTTTAGTGAAGAAAGGGAAAGAACTGGACGTGAATGAGACATGCACTATCATTCATCACTTGATGTAGATGTAGAGCTCGGTTTGCCATCATCCTCGTCATTAGCAAGATCTCATTGCGTAAAAGTGAGGAATTAATTTGAACAATGGTTGCTAACACTACTTCACGTAGATTATCATGTTTTGTATATTTGAGTAATGAGTTTAGTTTATGCCAAAGGTTTTGTTTGTGCTAATGGATTGCTATTATTATTTTTACTTCAGCACATTTGTTTCTCTCAATGAGTTCTACTAAAGTCAGTTGGGCAAGAGCAAACATTTGGATATTTTTGTTTACGCAACAGCAGTGCTGGTCAAATGAAAAGCTAGATAGCGTAATAAATTTATTTTCTGTGCTAGACTAGATTCTTGCTTTTTCATTATATTGTACTGTTATTGACTCTGCTACCAATTCAATATAGTTTTTCAGTTGTTGGAATTTCCTTTGTTATTTTGCTTTGTGACAACGTGTTTGTATAATTGTAATTGCAACATGTGAGTTAGCCTGATGAGGGGGAGATAATATAGTTTAATAGGAATTATTTTGTGTAACTTTGCAACTATACAGGTTAAAAAGTTAGAAGAGCTCAAAAAAGAGGAGGAGAAAGCCCATCAGACTCGCATAATGAACAACAACACGAAACGTGGGAAGGCTAAGACGTCGTCGGGATCGGATGCTGAGATGGACGGGCATCATATCAACAGCAGTGTTCCAAAAGTGCGTCAAGATAGTGGGGACAAGAAGACAAAAAAGTTGTCCTCCTCCTCATCAGCGTCTGCAGTACAAACTGCGAGTGGGATGGGAGAAGAAGACAGATCAAAGATCACGATATGGCGAAGACCTTTCACAACGTTGTATTACTTTGTTCGAGAAATTCCGTGCTCTATAGTGGACGCTAGGGATAGGTTTGCAATGTCGCTGTGTGACCCCAGAAGAAGATCCATACCTTTGTATAGACGTACGCTAATTCTTTTAGTTTTCCTTGGAATTCTTTACAGTCTCTATTTCATGCTCCTTAAAGAAGACCCTAAATCTATTAAGGTGGGTTATTTTTGTTTGCTACTAAGCAACATGGTGTTATTATTTTAATTTTAATAGGGCATCATAATTAAAAACTGCTGTCAAATTTTAGATTAAGGAAGACATTGCGTGGTACTCTTATTGGGTATTCCTTGGAATTCTATCGTCAGTGGGGCTAGGAACTGGCCTTCACACGTTTCTTTTATATCTCGGCCCTTTCATTGCAAAAGTCACGCTGGCAGCACAAGAGTGTGGATCAGTACAATTCCCTCGCCCACCATATCCCGATCAGTAATTTCTTACACCACTCTATTCAACATCAAGTAATTTATTATGTTGGTCGAAGAAGAAGCTAACTGATTTTTATGTGTGGATACACAGGGTACTATGTCCAGATGAAAGTAGTCCTGACGGTGTGACAGTATCAGACATAATCGGGAAAATTAGGTGGGAGTCCCTAATGTGGGGCTTCGGAACAGCGCTTGGGGAGCTTCCCCCATACTTCATGGCTCGTGCAGCCCGGATATCCGGCATGGCTGATGACGAGGATTTGGAGGAGTTCAATCAACTTCTTCAGAGGAAAAAGCGTCTTGACCCCTCGAAACTGGTCAGTTGCTAGAACTAATCACATTTTCATTTTGCCCCAATCCAACCTATCTGAAATTCAAAGTTATAGAAACTTTTATGTAATATTTGACAGAGTATCATGGAGCGTGGAAAGTTCTGGATGGAAGATCTCGTTGAAAAAGTTGGATTCTGGGGAATCCTTGCCTGTGCATCAATTCCAAATCCGCTGTTTGACTTGGCTGGGATTACCTGTGGACATTTTTTGGTTCCTTTCACAACATTCTTTGGAGCTACTGTCATTGGGAAAGCAATTGTCAAAGTACATTTACAGATGACGTTTGTGATCCTTGCTTTCAATGAAGAATGGCTGCAACGGTGAGTCCCAAAGTTTTTCATGCACCGTTAACTAACATAAGTGTTTAGCTGTTGCACACAAATTAAAAAATGAAACCATTCCTAATGCAACATTGTAGAGTGGTATACCTGCTCGATTCGGTGCCAAAACTGGGGCCTATTATTAGTGGACCGTTTGTTGAACTCATGAAGCATCAAAAGGCTACATTACACAATCGGGGTTCTGATGTTCCATCCGTAAGTCAATGAACATTCATACTATCTCAATCTGCCAACAAACCTAATGTCGTTTCTCATTTTAAACTATTTTAAAATTAATACAGGAGGGTGGAATGGTGGCATCCATCCTGGAGAAGTTCGTCATGGGAATGGTAATCTACTTTGTACTATCAATCATCAACGCCATGGCTCAGCATTACCACAAACGGATGACAAAGGAGAAAACTAAACTCAAATCATGACCGCATAATTCGTAGTGAAAACATACACCAAACTAATTCAAATCCTCGAAAAGGGACTGAAATGAATTGGTAAAAAACAAGTAAAAAATAAATCAAGTGATCTAAAATTTAATTGTTATAGATGTAAACATTTCTTGTTATTTTACCAACCAACCAATATTACACTTTGTTGTAAGCAGGCGAACTAAAACAATATTAAATGAAAACAAACAAATGTGGTGATGATGATAAATAATTTTCTTTGCCACACAACTTGACTTTTCCATGTAACGTTGTTTAAAAAAATATGCAAAAATGAAATAAACAAAAACAAAAGTGAACAAAAAATGCCACAACTATTATCACCACTGCTGTTTGAGAAGAGAGTAATAAAAAGAATATGGTTACAAAGTTACAATACAATAAAGATACAATAAGATAATGGACTAGCTTGACTATTGTAATACATTGTGTAGTGGTAGTGAAAGCAAGGGTCTTATCAAAAGCAGCAAAACTCTGCTGAGTATATATATTTTTGTTGCTGGATAATGATAATTGATACAACTGTCTTTACTGATTTTTTTTGCACCATTCCTGATTTTAGTGAACCGTGTTGTGTTAGCTAAATAAATGAAGTTGAGAGAATTGTGTGAACTTTAATATGTATGCTAGGCTGATGATGATAAAAATATATTGTTGTGTGTGAGTTCTTGTAGGTTTAGTTGATAAAGTTGAATTGCTATTACTACATTATTACACTACAATATAAGTATATAGGATGTTGACATGAAGAGCCGTCGTATCAGTCATTCAACGTCGTCATCGTGCTACGTGATTTTTAGAGGTATGCTTTATAAATACACACGGCCCCAACAAAGCAAGATTCTCAGATTAAAAAGTGATGAATAAAATGAAACAAGAATGTTTGGGAAGCTAGTGGCGATGAATTGTTTTACTACTTAATAAACAGAATGTTTTAATTTTTATTTTGACGGTATATTAAGACAAGAATAATATGCTGTTAGGTGACACGATCGCTGCTATTTATAGTGATAGTATACAAGTTACATAAGAGACTACACCGTTTTTCTCTCATTCTTCTTTTTCAGATACATAGTTGTTAGTCGTGAGAAGACAGCGACTTAACGTGGAGGTACACACGTAAGATTATGTATATCATACAACTCATATAGCGCTCAATTTCTAACGGTACAAGTGATCTGCCTCGATATTTGCAGCGATTTCAGGCTCCCACTTGTCACCATTGTTAAGGAGCTTCTCCTTGTTGTAAAGCAGCTCTTCATGCGTCTCAGTAGAAAACTCAAAATTAGGACCCTGCAAGAACATACCACTCCGTCTCATTAAAATATATGCGTCATTAAAAAGAAGATCCATTCAATAAATGACATATTGTTATTATCGGAAGCATACCTCCACAATAGCATCCACTGGACAAGCTTCTTGGCAAAATCCACAATAAATACATTTTGTCATGTCAATATCGTATCTAGTAGTACGTCTACTTCCATCAGCTCTCTCCTCTGCTTCAATTGTTATAGCTTGAGCTGGGCAAATGGCTTCACAGAGTTTACAGGCGATACAACGTTCTTCCCCTGATGGATATCTTCTCAAGGCATGCTCGCCCCGGAACCTCGGGCTCAGAGGCCCTTTCTCGAAAGGATAATTGATCGTCGCTGGCTCCTTAAATATGTGGGCGAATGTTACCCCGGCACCTGAATTTCTTCATTCATCATTAAATGCTCCTAATTGAGTGACGTACTTACTTTTTATAAATCAAGGAATTCTGAATATCATTTGTCGTTACCCCGAAACAACTCAGTCCAGAAAACAGTTGCAGCTGCCCTGTCGGTAATTCCTTTGAAACTGTTGTCGAGCTCTTGATCATTTACATATTTGTATCCTTGGCGAGCTGGAGTTGTATGATACGAAGCAGCTGATGAAGTATAGACTGGAACAGAGCTAAGGGAGCCTTTAGCTCGTGATAATGTTGCTCGCAACATGACCACTCGTTCTACTGTCTACAAATAAACAAACAGTTCACTACATTACTCAAGTGCTCAAACGTTTATTGTGGAAAATATTTTTTTGACAAATCAAACCAAGGACAATGGTTGATTAGATTTATCTATCTAAATGATCGAACACTGCGTAACGACTAATGAAATCAGATGTCAGACGAGAATACAGCTGTGCTGTTGACTGTTATTCACACCATCAACCCTCCACATTTACTTAATTAATTACTTAATTACTTACATTCCTAAGGAGTTTTCTGAGGAAAATTTGTATGGTTTGTTCCTTACCAATTTAAAAACTCAAAACAAGTTTCAATTCGATTTATGATTTATGAAAATGTCTGCTCGTGAACCTGAAATTTGACTACTGCAAGTTGATCGACTGAGTCTCATCAACCAAAATATACGATAATATTTTGGATTCTGCTAAAGGAAAATGAGGAGCTCAAATACAGCGGATGGAGACCGAAATGTTGGGGCATCAAAATACAGACATTGAGAACGCAACGGTGATGTCTTTGTTTATGCTTTCAGTATTAAGGTTCATAGCATTATCCAACATGTGCAGATTTGAGATTAATGGTACAGTACAGTACTTTCATAGATTCTTGATGCTAATGTTTATGTGTAATCCGTAATCCCCCCCTGAATTTTGTGTTGGCTTTAGATGTCTCTGTTGCATTGAATTTTGCATACTACCGTACAGTCAACAGTCAAGTTTTCCAATACAATAATATACCACAGAATCCCGAAAAATTGGGGGCATGGAAGGAAATTAGATTGTCATAGCAGTCAGTGCTCAGGCCCCTAATTAGGGGTCCGACCCCTAATTAGGGGCCCAAACTGTAATTTTTAGAGAAAATAATTTTGTAACAAAAACTGTGGAGGAGTAACAGCAATTAAAATTCACATTTATTAATTTGGTTAATTTTAGGAATTTTTCCCCGTGGCAAACATAAATTTCACCTTGGGATTTTTTATTTCTTGATTTTTAAAATTAAAATGTTAGAAGTTGGAGTTTTTAATTACTAAAGATTTGTGTAGCATCCTAAAAATTTGAAAAACGTTTCATAAAATAGCTTGAATTTTTCTGGTTTTTTTGATGACGTCTTGTTTTACAAACTAATGTATGTATGTTCAAATTAATTTTTAAATGCATTGTAGTAGTAGTAAATTCCGTTGGGCCCCTATTAAGGGGCCCGACCCGACCCCTAATTAGGGGAAGATGTGGTGTTAATTCTTAATGCAATGTACCATTTGAGCAATTGTTTTGGGCATAGTCCATTTTATGGTATAGTTGAGTTGCTACTATGTATGCATGGACTGTTCTATGCACTAGTATGGTCCATTGATAAAGGATAATCTGAATGTTCAATAATGGTAGGACAAGGATAAGTATGTTAATGAATAGACCCCGGATGTAGCTGTTTTTATATATTTTGCATCTGTATATGTATGGCGATGGCAGTTCGTATGTGCACGATATAGACGAAAATAGGGTCTTACAGACCGATTTGTTGCAACATATCCAGCATATTTTGGAATTTTGGGTATGCAGCATATGCTGATTCATATTTTCGAAGTTTTTACAACATGTATATGCTGTTACCTTTTTTAGCGCTGAGATACCTAAATCAAGATTAAATTTGAAAAATTTGTGTATAAAAATGACAACGAGGGACAATACGTATGCATTATGCATGTCTTTTCCAACAGCATTTAGAATTCTTTCTGCTTAGTTTATATCAGTATAGTGCACAATAACTTATTGTCACAATAAGTATAGGGGTCTTCATACAAAGTAGCGCATGTTAAATTGCTTTTCATATTTAAATTACTGATATGAAGGTACCTTCATAGATATATTTGCGTGTTTGCTTCTAACTAAATACAAATTACGACCCTGATGTAAAAATGTTGAGACCCGGTTTTAATTATATAATTATACATTTGTATCCTAAATTATGAGTTGATGCCATAAAATTGGGTCGTGGTGTAATATTCACAGTAATTATATCTATTTCAATGTAGGAAATAAAATCATGAAGCTAATGTATCATCAATGCCGTTGACTGCTATGGGAAACTGACTTTTACTGAGACGGGCTAACATATGTACGTACAAGTAAAGACGTTTGTAACGAAGAGTCACTTTTTTCACCTGCCCCAGGTTTTCCCCAGAAATTCTATGCAACAATTGAGTATAATCTTGCAGCGAATAGTCACATTGCTACGCTACCGACAAATTAATGGTTGGGATTTCGGGACGACAGACAAACCTACACACTTTCAAAACGTAGCCGATCTTATTTTAGCAAAAAAATAACTGCTATTTCAAACCAAATCAATAAACCTGTCCTTACCCATCTACGCCAGCAAAGAGATTTGCCAATATACCATGGTTTCCCATACTGCAATCATCTTTAGATATCCTGCTTCATCATATGTCATACTAGGACTCAGCATGCATGAGAACATGAGAAGTCACTGAGAAAAAACAGGAGACAACGTTTGAAGTGTAACAAAAGTCTAGTAAAAGCATAATATAAACGTTTGCGTTCCGATTCGTGCGGTATTATTTTTTGCGCAGGTGTCATTCTGAAATATTTTATTCGATTCATCCGCCTTTTCTTTCTCTTTTATTTTCGGGTACCTTGTTCGGTCCCTTTTGCTTACGGCTGTTGGTTTGCTGAGGAAGCCTTATTGATAACATGATAACTGATGATAAGTTAAATATCATGGGCGATGTTCTGAATTCCTTCTAAGTAACCTGACGGGCTAACACGAGAAGTTCAAAGCCAGCGATTTGGCTTATCTTATGAGGATGAACATGGGGAATGGGGAAATTACTTGTGCCAGACCCTCTTCAAATATTTCGAAATCCGAAATTCTCTTCAAACTCAACTTTTAAGCTTCAAAACACTTGCATCCTCCTCCAAGAATTATTACTCTACGCATTACTTCTAAAATATTTGAGGGATCAAAAACATTTTAATGAAATTCGGATTTCAAAAAATCTTAAAAATAGAGACTTATCGAAAATATTTTCAGCGGTAATTATAATTTCCCTGGCACAATCACTTTTCTCCATGTTAATCTCGTCAACGAAAAAACTGATCAAAAATGGACTTCGAAAAACAAATGTACTGTAACTTGGATACGATAACACCCATATGATTTTCCCCCTTGTGCAGGATCCCCTCCAGGATTTCCCCCCACAAAGGTTCTCCTCAACTTGATTTATGCTTATGAAAACTTTTGCAATGTCATCAATATCAGATATAAAATAATAGTCTAAAATTCCTTCATTCTAATTACAATTCATTCCAATTTCATTCTAAAGTTTAGAAATACTAATTTAGACGGTATTTATCAATGATGCACGAATTGTTCTTTTGTTTTGTTCCAAAAAACCACGACTCAATTTTTATATTGTTTGTTCTTTTGTTTTGTTCTGCTCCGGGAGACCCCGAAGTTGTTCTTGTTTTGTTCTGTTCATTTCAACAAACATATTGTTTATTCTTGTGGAACAATTTGTTCTGATTGTTCCAATGGTTCTATATGGCTCAAGTTATTAGGGCTTACTAAGCTAGCCGGCGCCAATATGCAAGGAATCCTTCATGTGTCATGTCATGATCAACATATGAATGATTGTCATGGGGTAAACCATGCATATACCAAATTA